>JAMPIV010022830.1:0-95404 GCA_024509875.1 Oreohelix idahoensis
TACACGCTTTGTTGACATCAATTTTCAAAAGAAAGGCCGATAATGTTTTTGCTAATTGGCAACTCAAAATTGTCCTGGTTGTTCACGCAACGTTCTCCAGTTAAGCTCATACGTCAGGGCTCTATATAATCCGCTTTTAGTTGTAAGCGTTGCATTAAGGAATACTCTTGAATTTAACCTGGCAAATTCTCAAACACCCCCCATACTACTGAACGTCTCCTTACCCCCCGCCCCATCTCCATTATTGTGCCCTTAGATCCTCCCAACGCCCCCATCGGGGCGGTACTGCCCACTTTGGGAACAACTGATTTAAATAATGAAAAGCAGACCGGTAAATAAAGTATACACTCAAATGCCGATATATTGGAATTGCGGAGAGGCGGAGGTGATGTATTATTCATTTGTGCTGACTTATTTTAGATTCCAATAACCAGAGTGGCGTGGGTGAAAATACAGCTTATATGCATCATTGTAATCAAACTAGAAACTGACTGTAATACACATAGAACGCTTCTGTATGGCAGCGAGACATGGACAACCTATGCTAAGCAAGAAAGAAATTCAATACCGTGCATATACGTGTCTACGCCACATCCTGGGTATTTAATGGAAAGATAAAGTGACGAATGTTAGGTGCTGTCACGTGCTGGTCTTCAAAGCATGTATGCACTTCTTGGAGAGCGCATGTCCGCTGCATGTCCGCTGCATGGAAGATGGTCGCGTTATCAAAGATATTTTCTACGGACAACTGGCAGATGGCAAAAGAACAGTCGGGTGATCGCAGCTGAGTTACAAAGATGTGTGCAAGAGACATGAAGGAACTGGTCACATATATCCAGCATCCAAGGAGAATGAAGCTGCCGATCGCGCGAAGTAGCGTTGGTTTCTACGGCTCCACCTCAGATTGGGCGGAAAAGAAGCCATTACAGCAATCAGAATAGAAAAGAACACGAGACAAACAAACAGCTAAGGTTTATCACCTCAGGGGTGCATTCATTTAGTCAGTTATGACTGTAGGGGGGCTAGTAGACGCATAGAACATGCTCACTTCTTGAACATACTCCCCATAATACTTCACATCGAGCAAACATCTTATGCCAGGTGTGGGGAAGCAATAATTTTTTCCTGACCACTTCTGTGGCTAATCAATGACATAAATCAGCAAATTAGTTAAAAAATGGAAAAACAAATATCAAAATAAATTTATTTCAGAACTATAATGACATTCTAGCTTTTACTTGACACGTAACATTTTCGCTAAATAAATGTATTTCATTGAGACATTTTGCATTGATTTTCTCTGCACATATAATGAAACTGTGGCTCGAAATTCGATCATATCTGTTATTTTGTTTGTTTTATGTTGCACTATACACGTATATTTGCGTTACTGGGTAAACAGTCCGATAAACAACCTTAAAATAACATAGGCTCATACGGTAATTCATACTTGTAGCGAGATATTTAGGATATAATTTAGGACAAACGCCTTTGACTTGGTTAGCAGGGATAAACTCTTCAAAATCCTCCGGAAAATAGGATGCCTCACTAACTTTATACTTACGGTTTTCCCTTAATTAATAGTGCACCATGAATAAAGGACGGCAAATCGGTTTGCCAAAATGGAAGGTCTCGAGTCGGGTCGCTAATATCTACATCGTAATCGAGTCTTGAGTCGATATGCAGTGGTGACTTTAATCCGACTTGAGTCCGAGTCGATGGACTCGAGTTAACACCACTGAAAAATATGTGTTTTAACGTGAGCTGAATTGAAATGGTGTACATGAAAGAAAAATTTAAAGTAAAAGTGAATCCGATAGTTTGTCCTGCATTATTTAGTGTGAATTAAATGTGATAAATACATCACCGAAATATAATACCCAAGTAAGTAAGATAACATATAGAAGAGGCCATTGTAACCGAGTCTAGGAAGAATGATTGAAAAGTGGCTGAAATGTAAAAAAGATGTTATGAAACTGCAGTAATTAATTACAGACTACGATCATCATCATTACCACCACCGTCATCATCATCAACATCATCATCGTCATTATCATTATCATCATCATCATCATCATCACCACTACCATCATCATTACCATCATTGTCGTCGTCATCATCATCATCACGGTCATCATAACTACCACCACAATCATCATCATCATTACGACCACCGTCATCATCACAATCATCATCATCATCATCACCACCATCATCATCATCACCATCATCCTCATCACCCCCACCACAACCATTATTGTCATCAAAACCCCAACCATCATGATCATCACCATCATCATCACCATCATCATCATCATCATCCTTACCACAACCATCACCGTCATCATCAACATCAACATCATCATCATCATCACCACCATCATCACTACAACCACCATCACCATCATCATCACCATCACCATTATCATCAACATTACCACCACCAGCATCATCACTACAACCACCATCACCATCATTACTACCACCATCATCAACATCATCATTACCGCCACCGTCATCATCATCATCATCATCACCATCATCATCATCATTACCACAACCATCACGAACATCATCCCCATCATCATCATCATCATCATCATCACCATCATCATCATTACCACCACCGCCAACATTACTACCATCATCTTTATCACTATTATCATCATTACCACCACCGTCATCATCACTACCATCATCATTACCATCACCATCATCATCGTTACAACCACCGTCATCACTACCACCATCATCACTACCACCATCATCAACATTATCATCATCATCATCATCATCATTATCATTGCCACATCATCATCATCCTTACCACAGCCATTAAGAACATCATCACCATCATCATCATTACCATCATCATCATTACCACCACCATCAACATCACCACCATCATCATCATCATCACCTCCATCATCATCATCATCATCATCATCACCACTACAACCATCATCGGCATCAAAACCACAACCATCATGACCATCACCATCATCATCACCGCTATCATCACTACCATCGTCATCACTACCACTATCAACATTACCATCATCATCATAACCATCATCATCATCACCACTACCATCACCACCACCATCATCATCATCACCATCATAATTACCAACATCATCATCATGATTACTACCACCATCATCATCAACACTGTCATCATCGCCAACTTAGTCATCACCATCATCATCATTACCACCACCGTCAACATCACTATCATCATCATCATCACCATCATCATCATCACCATTATCATCATCATCATCATTACCACCATCATCATCGTCATTACTACCACCATCATCATCATCATCACCACCACCATCATTATCACCACCACTACAATCATCATCGCCATCAAAACCACAACCATCATGACCATCACCATCATCATCACCGCTATCATCACCATCATCGTCATCACTACCACTATCATCATCATCATCATCATCATCATCACCATCATTATCACCACCACCATCACCACCATCATCATCATCACCATCATCATCACCAATATCATCATCGTGATCACCACCACCATCATCATCAACACCATCATCATCGCCAACTTCATCATCATCGCCAACTTCATCATCCTTATCACCACCACAACCATCATCATCATCACTATCATCAACATCACCATCATCATCACCACCATAATCATCATCATCACCACCACAACCATCATCGTCATGACCATCATCATTACAACCACCATCGTCACTACCACCATCATCACCACCCCCACCATCATTACCACCACCATCAGTATCATCATCAGCATCATCATGACCACCACCATCATCGATCATCACCATCATCATCATCATGACCATCATCATTATTGTTTCTCCATGAGGAGCATGAAACCCCCACAACAGCAGGTTCCCCTGCACCAAGCCTGCACCAAACTTTCACAAATTCTTCAAGCGGTTGCTTCTGCAGCAATTTTTTTTACATGATGAGGTTGTCACCCTCAAGCACTACCTCATATTTATAGCCTTTTACGACATGCACGTAGCAGCAGTAGTACTATTCTCTCTTCGCCTCACTAGAGACCCCAGGTAAGCATACGAGGCTAACGGTTTAATAACCAGTAGTAATGAAGTAATAACATCTTACTGCATGTGGATCTCAGTCTAAAAGAAAAAATAATCATTAAAGAAAATGTATTAATCACCGACACGCTGGAAGCAAACACGGGGTTACCATGACTGCATCTAAAAAGCACGTATTAAAATAAACGAAGAAACCACACTAAATACTCATTTAATGTTAACTGAAGCGGGTACGTCTGACATACTTCTTCATAGCTTGTGTTAATCTATACAAGGCCTTGACACATTTCGTGGGACTCTATTCTGAAATAAGGCAAGAGGGTTATGGATTGAAGAAGGCGGTCAGTATAGAAATAGTTTTAGCTGTTCGCAGCCGTCCTTGCCGGAATAAAAGTCCTCTATCAAGCAGGCTTACGACACTTTCCCGAGAAGGGCATGTATCTATGGTAAAGATATCTTTAGTTTCGATTTTGCTCACAGTAGCTTGATGACGGTCGGGTATCACAAGTAGAAAATAACGTTCCTTACTGGACCAGACGATTGTGTGGAAATGTTCATTAACGTCGTTCTTGTTTACATAAGGTGATGATAGGAAACTATACACAGAGCGATACAACAATCAGCAATCTGATCATTAGGTGTGGTTCCCCCGTCGATCAAGAGTTTCGGCTCTTTATTGTCCTTTACACCCTAGGGGACGAGCCCACTTGGGCCATGACTCACAAGTGCCAGCCTCCTATTGTCTTATGCACAGTTTTTAACGTCACTCCTGTTTTTCTGCCAGCTGGAGGCAGTTGTTAAATTAATCCCTATGTTGGAAATAAATTACTGTCCCGAGTTCCATATCCCGTTGCGGTTGTTCCACAGCCAGCACTATGCCCTTTTCCGCAGTTTCACTGAGTCTCTTAAGTGCACTTGTCCTTGACTGTTCTTTAAAACCCAACAGTTTCAGTAGATCATACACTGCGGCAACCTTGAGACCTCTTGCACCTATCTCAACAGTCAAGACCCTTGCAGTGAACCCTTGTAGTTTTAACTATTCATAACCGTACTTCGAGCACAAGAACGATCTGTGTAATCCCTAGCCTTTGAACAAAACATGAAATCCACAGGTTGGGAAGAGGGGTGCTATAGAATAGATTAAGGCGGACTCCTGTCATTGGCTGTCGCTTCAAAAAGCTACAGAGTTCTTTTATAGAAATGGCTGGCCCCTTCTCCACAACTGCCGGACTTCACCCTTAGTGACACTCTCAAGTTTAAGTTGGCAGCTGCGATTGTTGTTATCGTTCATTGATCCAAGTCCAATGTTCAACACTATGGATATGATCGAGACTCTTTTGACTCCTACGTTCTCTTGCATGTCCAGGACAGTACATCCACTCGAGTTCTTGTAGGGCCGTGGCCTCTATGTAAGTTTTCTCTTATTGTCGCAGCCATCTACGTTGGACCTTCCGAAGTATGGATTGAGAAGCCGATGTAATAACTGCGATAGTTAATGCAACTTCTGACGACGATCTCAAGAATACAGTGGTTGCTTATTTCTTTATTTTCATTCTTGAGGTTGTTGTGGTGGATTTGCTTCCCCTGCTCTGCAGTTGTGGTCCCCTAATAGCCAAATTCAAGTAAAAGGATGAGGGCTTTAAAAAGATATCAACGTTTGCTCAAGATTACTCTTGGGAGTGATATAAATAGAAGAACCATGCTTCTATTTTAGACAGCCTTACAAAAGATTTACAGGCAAGCATAACAATTGAATTCATCTAAGCCGTTATGAACTTATTATTCTCCGCTCCTTCCGTGAGGAAAAATTGACTCGAATTTTCTGAGTCACCTGCTGAAGGTAATTCAGCAACTATTAATCCACTAGCTCTGTGCATTTTAAAAAAAAACTGAGTCATACGTGTGCAAATTTACTCACAAATTATTAAATCATTTAAAGATTTATGTTTACATGTAACAAGTTTAGTAATGAAGTATTGGTTAAAAAGATTGAAAAAAGTAAAGTTATTTTAACAAGGAACAAAATTCATTAATTTTGATCATCATCGAATGATATGGGTGGAAATTGCAGGTTGCCAAATGTAATTTGGACTGTTTCTTCTGATCAGTAGTCAAATACTGTGGCAGTAGGACGTCCCTTGCAGCAAGGCCGGGGTAACTACTAATGTTGAAAGCGTCTCCAAGACCCGTCTGACGTAGGCGTCTAATGTCGGCAGCTGGCAACGTGTATCACAGACTGAGAGGAAACAAATGCCTCTTTTTAAGTGTCGGCTCTCCTGTTATAAACATCAGGCGACCTCCACTTCCATTCATCATTTCATCTTCCTCATAATTGTTCCCACATCCTGAGCATCAATTTAAACCCGTTGAGTCAGATGAAATTGCTTTCGGACCGTGGAAGACAACAAATGCAACATTCTATGCATACCTATTTATACACATAAAACGTATTATTGTTGGTATAATACATATATACACTATGATATCATCCTCCACTGGCTGCTTTACAAAGAGCTGGGGCCACATCTGCCGTTGGCTGCTTGTAAGGAGACACGCACCAAGCAGTCACCAGCTTTTGAAGTGGAAGTACATGAGGAAATGTATTTTACCTAATGAGGTAGCCAGCCATGTATGTATCTGTACACCCAGAAGCCATATATCAATGGATGTCAAATGCAAAATATAAAATGATCAAATTTAAACTGCAATAAATTTTGAATTAAGAATTATATCCACATAATTGATGCACAGGAACCGGCCGTAATATGTCGGGCAGCTGTTTAAAAGGCTTGGACCTTCATGTGGGTTAGGTGCCTAACTGGGTGCAATTGAAGTAGGATCCCAAGACTAGGGTAGCACAGTGATGCCTCTGGAGTTACTCCTTTCTAACTTCAGAATTCACTTCCAGTCTTATGGCCTGTCCTATATTGGAATCTTAATCCGTGTTCCTGGCTGTGTATGGTTTCTCCTTGACAAAATTGGAAGTCTGAGTGAAAGTCTAAAAATACTGGAGGTTATAAGCGTAATTTTTGCTTTCACGCACATGTTTCTTTGTTGAGGTAAGATCCAATCAGAAGAAGTTCAGTTAAGCATTCCAGTATCGAGCTAACTGCCAGTAAACGTCTGATTTTTGGTAGGAGTTACCCTTACTCTCACGTAGAACCTTACAACATGACAACACAAGATATTTCACTTACATGTTAATTTCAGACTTGTCTGCATACTTCATGATCTTATAAGGTCTCGTCACTTCCGTGTCGCCTGTCGTGTTTACCACATTCACTATATCAACGACTCAGCACTGATAATATCTTTCAAGACGTTACTTTCTCTTAGTTGTTTATTACAACAAAGTCACCTACCGAAAATGTTAAATATGTTCTCGTATTCCACTCCTCTCCATCTGGTCATGTCTGCAAGTTAACACATTATCTTTAAATACTATCTGTTATCCATATTGGAAAACCCAAGCAACAGGTTTCAAGACAATTTTTTTTCCGGCCATGTTCACGAATCCAACGTTCGTTATCTGCATTCTCCGACACACATCTGGGTTTGTCGTCACTCCTCAGCCTGAGTGACGTAAATTTAGATAGGTTTGAAAGATATTTATGGTCCCGCCTGAGTAGAGTGGATGGTGATATGAGTACGTGAGAAATAAAGGTGTGAGAAAAGATTTCAAGAGTGAATAGTTTGAGGAGAAGATCTGTCTCTGGAATGAGTAGTTCCTCTGGTCCAGCCTATCTATACGACTATAATTTAGTACAAGACAGTCTTATTCCTCCCTATATATGCAAATATAAGTTTAACTACACACACACACATACAACTATGTGATAACAAGACACACAAACGTGAAAAACTATGGTAAATTGGATATGGATCTGACCAACACACAAAGTTAAGTTCTTTTGTTGTTTATTATCATTAAACTTTACAACATCGAATATCTAAAGAAAGATCAAATAAATCAGAATTTCATACATAAAAAAACAGAATACATGTTCCCTCCCCCTTATTGAAAAAAAAAACCCCAACAAGTTAATAACCCCAAAGGTCAAAGGTTAGCACTATGTTACATAATAGAATGTAAAGAAAAGAACAAAATTCCTACTAAATGCTATCCAGTGAAGTAAACAATATTTAAGCAGAATCCAGATGATACAATTTTCCTGTAACAAAGAAATTATTCACTCTCTCTCTCTCTGTCATACGTGGCCCCTCACTCACTTCTTACCTACTCTTGGTGAAAAAAAAATCTATTGGGCATACAATCCCTGAATATATAATTTCCAGTGTTTTATCTTCCAAGTGGGCCAAAGTCCCTCTTCTAGTAATTAAATTTAATAAGGTGGACGCCTAAGCTGGTGGTTGATTCCTGGATAGACAAATGTCACCACGAATAGTTAATGTAGAAAAACCGAGATTTTGCGTTCACAGCAAACAGTAGAAAATACTTCCAGTATAAGGAAACATCTGGTTGCAAAAAATGTTACTTATGATAATTGATGATAATGGTAAATCCTATCGGCTGGCTCTGTGGTGAGTGCCGATTTTGAAACAGAGTAACTTGCTGGATAAATCCGCTGATACGACTGTCAAAAGTCAGATAGTAATATTATTTGTGTTACGCCACAGTGGGCTGATAAAATTGAACAAATATCTATATATTGATATGTCCAGTTAAACTTACTATTTAAATGTTAATTTGTCTCTTTGGCCAATCCTGTTCACAACTGAAATTGGGGACGCATAAGCCCAGAAGAAGACAACATTAATCAATCAGTAAATGAAGAAAAGGGACCAAAATAGACCGCTGGTCGCCCCTTGATCGGGTCTGCAAGGAAAAAAGAATATTTATGAAAAAAATGCTACTAATATATATAGCTACATATATATCCACAGACGGGGACAAGACAATCTCTTATCCACTTCGTCAGTCCTGATTAAAGGTAAAAGGCACATGGTGTCTCTAGCTTATTCCTATCCGGTCAGTTTTCGCTAGCGCGGCGTCTCTAGGCCAGGTGAAGGTATGCGCCCTTCCCGCTCCTTTGCGCGCGCATTAACGATCAGCGTACAATGTCAATTATTATTTAATTATCCATACGCGCACTTAACAAATATCGCCTGCCATTAATAGCTATTAGATTGTCGTCGTCTGTGGGTCGTCGTATGGTATTAAATAACAGTCACTTACTAAAATTACACAAAATGAAATATGACGTGAATTCTATGGTCCACTATCAGTCAGCTACCGCAGCTTCTTGTGTGAGAAAGCGGGTGATGGAAATTACATTATAACTGCACATCTGGCAATAAAAATAGCTACGCATGATTTATTTCACTAGTTCCAACAGCTAGAAAACTACAGTGAATTATAATGGTAACTTAACACATTAAATCACGTAAATGCTAATTGCTATTACCACAAATCAGAAATGAAACTATCCCCACGAAATGCTATTAACACGGCTTCCACAATGGTTCTATACTACGTGTTTAGACTATCCAAAATTCTGATCGACAACTGATGACGGGTTTAAGAAACCACCGTTTATATATATATATATATATATATATATATATATATATATATATATATATATATATATATATATATATATATATATATATATATATATATATAAAATTGTCTCTCTGATCTTTTAATGACGTTACTTTTTACACTATAGTGCATAGCAAAAAAATCAGGAAACTACGTTCCCCAGATAAAAGGTTTTTACGGTCGCTCTGTCGGCGTTGCTAATCGACAACAGAGACTTGGAACCGTGTAACGGGTTTCTTCCGAGATTTGCCCGCTTCTGGAGATTACAGAGTTGTCTCTCCCTGTATGTACGAACATCAAAGGGTAATCGGGAAAATATTTCTGCCCGAGCGTCTCACTTCAAAAGGTCCGGTGTTTTTCCACGTGCGTCTGTTTGATATCCGATGACTGACAGATCAGCTCGCGTGAGAAACTCAGGTAAACAAACCAGAGTCGGTCCCTGTTATGACTGGCAGGTCGCGGAAGTTGGTAAACTTTCTGTTTGTTTACGTTCAATGAAAAGAGGCGTGGATTAAAAGTGAGTAATGCAGGCATAAAAATGCTTGACTTTTACTAGCAAATCATAGAACGCTAACGAGGTCACGAAAGACTGTCAGATACCGTAGGCTATATTTCCATTATACGTCACAGAGCAAAGGAGAAAGTATCACTAATCCGTCAAGTGTTGACGATTAATGAAACAAACGCGCTGACGTGGCAGAATCGGTCAAGCGGTCAGGTACCCGGGATGGTTGATAAGATAGGACAAGATAACCTCGACCGATGAAAGTGTAAACAACAATATTGGAAGAATGAGCATGTAGACGGAGTGGTCGAGTATCACTGCCGGAGAGGATTGAAGACAAGAAAAAGAGGACGAACAAATTTCGTCGCGCTCCTCTTAGTTCAGCGGTGACCATGCCCCTTACTCTAGCCGAGAAGCCTCATCCTGATTTTTGAGCTCTGAGAACATACCTATTCTGTGAATACTATGTATCATCATTCCTAGTATATATACATATACGTGCACACTTGCATATACGTTGAATTCCCCAGGGGTTACTTCTAATCCGGCCACCAACGACTTTGATTTTTCTGTATTGTTGAAAGTAAGTGTGATTCCTTTTTGGTATTTTTTTTAAGCTGTATTATACATCTTTCTAGCCCCGATAGAAGGTTAATTATTTGATCATGAGACAGTGCCGACCGGTCTCCGGAGTAATTTATTTATTTTCCGGCTAGGTCGGTTGGTTTTTTTAATCGCGCACTCTTTAATCTCTCAGGAGAGCTAGTTTTCTTGTCGGTGCCGATAAATGTTGGGTTGTCAGTGAGAGAACATCGTTCTTCACTTTTCCGCTGGGGACGTGTCTGATTTGTGGCTCGGCTTAAAGAAAAATTATGACTGATGAAGACTTTAAAATTCTCTGCGATCAATTACAAAACACATTGGCTACGATACACAAAATCGGTTTTCTAATTGAACTGTAGAGTCTCTCTTTACTTTAAAAATCTTATTTCCTTACTCTTATACAATTAATTTATATAAAAGAAACGTTAAAATAAAGAGAATTAACTGTTATTTTATGAGATAAAATGTTACGAGAGTCCTGGGTTCGATTCCAGGGTCAGCCTCTCACTTCTGTTGTTTTTCTTTTGTCTAGTTGTCTACTTCTTAATTTCTCACGAGTGCTTTAAACATACCTTTATGTGTGTATTACTTATTTACTCTTTACATGAATACTATGTGAAGATTACAGGAATACTATGTGAAGATTACAGGAATACTATGACCACACACTACAGGAATTATATGACAACAAGCTAGAGGAATACTATGTTCACACGCTACAAGAATACTATGATCATACGCCACTGGAATACTATGCCCATACGCTACTGGAATACTATGACGACACGCTACTGGAGTAGTATGACCACATGCTACAGGAATACTTGCCCATACGCAACAGTAATAGTATGACAACAAGGTACAGGAATAATATGACAACACGCTACAGGAATAGTATGACAACACGCTACAGTAATACTATGACAATACGCTACAGGAATAATATGACAACATGCTACATGAATACTATGACAACACGCTACAGGAATACTATGACAACACGCTACAGGAATAATATGACAACACGCTACAGGAATAATATGGTCACAGGCTACAGGAATACTATGACAACACGCTATAGGAATACTATGACATCACGCTACAGGAATACTATGACATCACGCAACAGGAATAATATGACAACACGCTACAGGAATAATATGGTCACAGGCTACCGTCACGCCTGTAGCTCTTGATGCTGTCAAATGCCTGCCAACAATGGAGGAGCTGGATGCCGAATCAACATTAGAGGAACTCAGCAAGGCCATTGATAGTTTGGCCTCTGGCAAAGCACCAGGCAGTGGTGGGATTCCTTCTGATTTAATCAAATGCTGTAAGAGCACGCTATTACATCCCCTGCAAAGGGTGCTGTGCCAGTGCTGGGAAGTGACAGCTATTCCTCAAGACATGCGAGATGCCAATATTTTAACACTGTATAAAAATAAAGGAAACAGAAGTGATTGCAATAATACAGAAGCATCTCTCTTCTTAGTATTGTTAGTAACGTTTTTGCCAGAGTCATCTTAATGCGACTACACAAGTTAGCTGAGCGCATATCCAGAGTCATAGTGCAGATTCCGAGCTGGTAGATCAACAACATACATGGTCTTTTCTCTCCGCCAGCTTCAGGAAAAATCGAGAGAGCAGAGAAAGCTTTTATATATCGCCTTTATAGACCTCACAAAGGCATTTGACCTGGTTAGTAAAGATGGACTCTTAAAAATCCTCTTGAAAATACGGTGCCTTGCTAAATTGCTACAAATGATAGTCATTCCATGACGACATGAAGGGAACAGTCCAATATGCTGGAAATGATAAAGTGATTCCATGACGACATGAACAGAACAGTATAATATGCTGGAAATGATAAATTAATTCATGACGAAATGAAGGGAACAGTCCAATATGCTGGAAATGATAAAGTGATTCCATGACGACATGAAGGAAACAGTACAATATGCTGGAAATGATAAAGTAATTCCATGACGATATGAAAGGAACAGTCCAATATGCTGGAAATGATGAAGTAATTCCATGACGACATGAAGGGAACAGTCCAATATGCTGGAAATGATGAAGTAATTCCATGACGACATGAAGGGAACAGTCTAATATGCTGGAAATGATAAAGTGATTCCATGACGACATGAAAGGAACAGTCCAATATGCTGGAAATGATAAAGTGATTCCGTGAAGACATAAAGGGAACCGTCCAATATGCTGGAAATGATAAAGTGATTCCATGACGACATGAATGGAACAGTCCAATATGCTGGAAATGATAAAGTGATTCCATGACGACATGAAGGGAACAGTCCAATATGCTGGAAATGATAAATTGATTCCATGACGACATGAAGGGAACAGTCCAATATGCTGGAAATGATAAAGTGATTCCATGACGACATGAAGGGAACAGTCCAATATGCTGGAAATGATAAAGTGATTCCACGACGACATGAAGGGAACAGTTCAATATGCTGAAATGATAAATTGATTCCATGACGACATAAAAGGAACAGTCCAATATGCTGGAAATGATAAATTGATTCCATGACGACATAAAGGGAGCAGTCCAATATCTGGAAATGATAAAGTGATTCCATGACGACATGAAGGGAACAGTCCAATATGCTGGAAATGATAAATTAATTCCATGACGACATGAAGGGAACAGTACAATATGCTGGAAATGATAAAGTGATTCCATGACGACATGAAGGGAACAGTCCAATATGCTGGAAATGATAAAGTGATTCCATGACGACATGAAGGGAACAGTCCAATATGCTGGAAATGATAAAGTGATTCCATGACGACATGAAGGGAACAGTCCAATATGATGAAATGATAAAGTGATTCCATGACGACATGAAGGGAACAGTCCAATATGCTGGAAATGATAAAGTGATTCCATGACGACATGAAGGAAACAGTACAATATGCTGGAAATGATAAAGTGATTCCATGACGACATGAATGGAGCAGTCCAATATGCTGGAAATGATAAATTGATTCCATGACGACATGAAGGGAACAGTCCAATATGCTGGAAATGATAAAGTGATTCCATGACGACATGAAGGGAACAGTCCAATATGCTGGAAATGATAAAGTGATTCCATGACGACATGAAGGGAACAGTCCAATATGCTGGAAATGATAAAGTGATTCCATGACGACATGAAGGGAAGAGTCCAATATGACAGAAATGATAAAATGATTCCATGACGACATGAATGGAGCAATCCAATATGCCGGAAATGATAAAGTGATTCCATGACGACATGAAGGGAACAGTCCAATATGATGGAAATGATAAAGTGATTCCATGACGACATGAAGGGAACAGTCCAATATGCCGGAAAACATAAAGTCATTACATGACGACATGAAGGAAACAGTCCAATTTGCCGGAAATGATAAAGTTATTACATGACGACATGAAGGGAACAGTCCAATATGCATGAAAACACATGTTTTCACTCAGGCTTTACCACTCTTTTCCTGGTGATTGCATAACAAATACTACCTAATAATGCTATTAACATGTTTCTTCAACGTGTGTGTGCTATCCATCGCCAACTCGTCATCTCATTGTTCCGCTAGCACTTGCCTGGTGCTTGTAATTAGTTCCACATTGATGATCTTGTCATACCATTTCAACCTGTTTTATTTTCGACGCAAACATACATGTGTGACGGAATGCAAGTCTTATTTTCTTTCGTCGACTTGTCCTTAGTGCTGTTGAAACTTTTGTGACAACGATTTGAAAGGATGTCGTAGCCGGCGCAATGCCCAGCCATCTTTAGCTGTCTTTTACCAAAAGATTGGTATGTTACAGTGAAATCATTCTCTGTACTGTGACCATAATCGATAGTGTAAGGGATATAATCAAAAGAATGTAATCTAAAATGTAAAACAACGATTGATGCCCTTAGTTCATAGTTGAGAAACACGGACATGACACAATGGAAGTTATAGTTAGAACAGGGTGATCCAACTTATTATCCCCCCGCGGGCTACATAAACCCAAAATTTCAAGTTCCGCGGGTCATTCACAATTAAAAAAACAGTTATTTAAAATAAAAGCTCAGTGAAAAATGGAGGAAATCAATCGTAGAGTGCGAAATTAAAAATAAACATAACGATACAAAATTACAGTGAGCATTGAATTTCTATTGAAATAATTTTATTTGCATTCTTATGTCCTAATGGGAAGTTTGGTGGTGGTGGTGGTGGTGGTGGGGGGTGGGGGGGGGGAGAGGAAGGGGGGAGGAGGGGGAATTTTCTGTAACAAGAGTCTCGATATCAATGTCAATCGAACGGTTTCGGATGCTGACTGCTGGCAGTAAAGCATTACTTTGCACCAAACGGTTGGAGTCTAATCTCGAAAGTATTAATTAATTAATCGCAAAGGCCACCACAGATTGGGACACCATCTATTTAAAAAAGCCGAAGATAGGTACTACGGAACTGTGGCACCGATAAAATGACTTCTGGCTATTTACTTCAAAGGTGCTCAACATACGAGGAACAGAGAAAGCTCGTATGGTCATCACAAGTACCGTTCCTGGAAAATCTCTACGGAGACACCAACAGACTCAAGCTGACCAATGTTTTCTTTGAACATAATCAAGTTGACGTCTGAAAGTGAACGAAAAAGAAGAAGAATGTAGGCCACTTCCTCTAGCTTATAAATGAAAGACGAAATGGAAATTAGAAGATAGATTGTTCGTTAATATTTTAAACAATCAGCAGTTCAAGTAAAGATCGAGTGTAATCTACTGTATCTTAAGAACAAAGGAACCACTCTGAAGATTTATAGATAAACTAGCAATAACGCGTCAATAATGACGGAAGTAAATCAAAAACTGGTATATATTTTAAAAATATTTTTTAATTCAGTGTAAAAGTTCTTTGATGACTTCTTCTAGAGTCTCGCTTGCTCGTTGTGAATGACGCGATCGTCTCTTCCTCTTAGCATCTGCAGCTCGTTTTGCAGCCATCTTATCATTTTGATCCATAATAATAAGTCTGCAATACTTTAAATTAAAATTTTGTCTTGAAAAAACAATCAAAAACTTACATTTTAAGGTTATTTTTAACAAAATTATGAGTTAAATCCGTTTCCGGAATGAAACTGGGTTCTACACCGACTTTTCTTTGTTGAGTGTTACTACTTTCGGGAGATTACTTATAAGGGAAATAATACAATTAATGTCTAACTTTCAACCATAGTTGAGTTGCATCCCTTAGATCTGACTGACGTACAAACAGCGACAATTATGGATCAACTAGTTCTTTTTAACCCAGACCTAAGGGTCTTTTATGTTTGGACATGCGCCCTAATATAACCGACTAGGTTGAACGGGACGCGTCTCGCCAAAACGAGGCAAAAGTTTTACATTTAAAAAAAAAAATTAAAAAAAAATAAGATTTTGATGATAATGTAAAATTTTATTTTTGCAGAGCCGAAGAAATCTCTATTTATATTTGTTAGAAGCACGCCACGAGATGACCGGCTCATGGAGTAGCCGTCTTTGAAGTAGCGACTAGACATCATTGCCTCCCATCAGTTGTGTAGAGATTGACCAGTGTTATGAATCTAATTCTTCATGTCTGTCTCAACAGTTTATAAGGAACATTCATAAGAACCAGGTTTGTACCATAACTTATTCGATGCCTTATTTAGTTTGATATTCGCGTGCTGACGAGAGCCTTTCAATGAGTCAAAAACACGATCACTGGAAGTAAAAAATTAAATTTAGTCCCATAGCATATACGGCCGTAAGGGAGTGAAGTGTTATAGACTACCCTTTATTAGATCCAGAATTGTAAGTTGGGGGACCAGTTCGTTTCCTCGTTGTCTTTTTCTTTCCGTAAACTGGAGCGTGTTGATACCATGAATCGAACCCAGCACTTTTTCCGTGAGATACCAGCGCTCTAACCACTCTGTCAATCGGACGCTCCTTGGAAGTAATCAGTTAAAAAAGGTAGTCCTAATAGCAGATACTGCTGAGTGGAGTGAAGTGTTGGAGACTTCACTATACTAGGTCCAGCATCGTATGGTGGGGTGGATAGGTCCCTTCCTCGCTGCCTTTTCTTTCTTCTAACTGAGGAGCGGAGTCCGGTACCCATTTACAGCTAAGCAAACTGGAGCGTGACGATACCGTGATCCGAACCCGGCACCTCTGCCGCGAAATATCAGATCCCTAACCACTCTGCCAATCGAACACTCAAGTAATCAGTAAAGATGTCTAAGAATGGGGCAAATAGAAAACGAAAAGGAACATTTTGATAAATAGAGACGAAATGTAATGCATTCGCTAGAGAGCGTTGACGCTCTGAGAATTAAGTCTAATGCTAAGTCACTTTATAGAAAAAAAGAGGAAATAATAGATAACCAGGAACAGTCGCAGTAATGTTTATGGACAATGAATCAGATTAACCAAGTCAATGATATGACATTCTATATTTTCCACGTGATCAATCGAGTTTATTCGTTCGTACATAAAGTTGGTCATTGAATCTAGGATTGTCGATCACCCATAGCCGGGAGAAGCATGAGAGAAACTGTTGAAGCCTTATAGATATATCAGGTTAAACGATTTAAGCAAGTAATCGGTGGGAAGAGTAGTTTAATGAAGAGTCACATAATCTTGGACGCTATTTACGATCACAGAGCCAGCCCCAGCGTCATACCATTCGTTTAGATAGGGCACCCTCTAATATAAACCAGGATTGGAGCCCGTGACCACACCTTTAAACGGTCACAGTCCGATTTGCTGCTCGCAACCAGTCCCTCTCCCTTGGAGATAGACGATTTGGTGCTCATTACTAGTCCCTCTCCCTGGGACATAGACGATTTGGTGATCATGACCAGTCCCTCTCCCTGGGACATAGACGATTTGATGTAGTTACTACCCTGAGGAAAGGGGACACCTAGCTAACATGGTAATCTGGTGTCATGACCTGTCAACACTTGCACACGGCACACTGTAACACATGACAAATCGGTACACCTGACCAGCTCGTGAACCACTACTGCAACTAATAAGTTACCTATGATCAGGTCTTGTACCACTACAGCAACTGTTACTTCAGCTGTAACCAGTTCGTGAACGCGTAAGGCAGATTACAAACCATAAATTAATATGAAACAAATATAAAGGTATGTTATAAGGCACTCGTAGGAAATAAAGAAGTAGAACACTAGACAACAGAAAAACAAACCAAAACGTAATAGTACACTTGTGAATCAGCGTCGTTGCTCAGACTATTGACATCGCTATCTTTATGAAACGTGAGCTGCAGCAATTTTTTAACGCATGCATGCCTAGTTTGCCAGATATTGTATACGGTTCAAGTCACTGTCCATAAAAAAAAAGTTCAGTTGTGGGGACGAGCTTCACCCTATTTTAAGTGAAAACAGCTGTGGTGGGTTTAGATGTTACTGAGATAAATATTACTTGTCTACAGAGTGAGGTCAGCTATGAAAGTCCCTGAGTCTAATAGTTGAAGATGCTTGTTCTCAGGGTACCTGACTGCTACCACCCTACGACCTCAATCTGCGATATATTTTGAGCCTACTTTTATGTAAAGGTGTCTGGTTGTTATCTTGCTACATGTCTAGGGTAATGTGCTATATGATGTAGAGCGAATGACAACAACCACTAATTTAACTCAATGAAAATAATTAAACAAATCAATGGTTAAAGTTTGAGTAACAATTTTTTACAATTTTAATTTCCTGTACCTCAATTTCTTGGGTACAGGAAGGTTTAAAACTCAAAATAGAATGGAAAGGTATTTACAGTAATGTGAATTAAAAAAGACAACTTGTCTAGTTATATTATGAAAATGTCTATGACTTGGAATGTCCTGGTAAAGCACTAAATTCTATAAAGGGTCACTCTTATGAGGAACGATTGTGTTCATCACCTCAAGAACGCTGTGTTGATTTAATACTGGAGAGATTATGTCAAGTGAAAAATCGTGAACCCTTGGATGGTTCTTATCTTCAAGTCCTGGAGCACTGTGGTCTTTCTTCCACATTGATAGTCTTCACGACTGCAAAGTTTAGACACTGCTTCAGCACTCTTCAGAGTTTTGGGCAATCAGATACTCATTGCCTCGAACGTGCAGATTCAATAATTCGTGTATGGCTCACTGAATGTTTCAACATGGAACCTTGAAAATAAGAGGATTAAGGCCTTGTAGCGAATTCTGTGAAATAATCGCTAAATTCAGTAAGATTTTAATCCTATGATAATAAATAAACCCGACCGTAAGTGTCTGCTTAGAATCGTCTCTACGCCAGTATAGCGCTGCCTTTTGTGCAGGGGAAATGCTTATAAAACGATCCCGCCGTAAAACCTAACCCACTTTCTTAGTTTCGGTTTTGAGACTTACAATTAACGATCTGCCAGAACTGTGACACCAACCTACCGTCTGAATTAACGTACGATTTTAACTTTAACGCCTAAATTAGTAGTAACTCGGACATTTTCCAGTAGCAAGAACGAAACGATAGTAATAATTAACGCCAACACTACCAACGTTTTGAAAAACCCCTCTTCGCTCTGCACGCGGGACTAATACTATAACCTCTCTGTTGGACAAGCCAGCATACATAAACACACCAGTTGTCACCGTGAGGTTTCGTGCATAGTAATTTGGTTTTTGGATAGTAAAAAAAAGGGAGAGAACTCTTTTAAATGTAAATATTTTCTGTGAGTACACAGTTGTGGTTTACAAAATTAGCATAACGGTCGTTTTTAATAAGCTGGAAGAAAAGGGAAATAGCAGTTAAGCATAAATCACTAAGGGAGATAACTATAAATATTAACGCCCTTTAGATTTACTGAACGAAGAGCAGGACAAACGCACGAGAACATTGTGAGCGAAGGTAAACAGTTATGGAACGGAGCTCACTGAGTTGTTATGAAGGAATTAACCATGAGTTGTGATCGGTGAGTGAACTAAACAACGGACCAATCGTATTGAAGGGATAACGAAGAATGGATCACGGGAATGAATAGAAGGACAGAGAGAAGTCAGTTCCACCAGAAAACTTAACAAGGCAAGACGTGCCTTGCTGGGCTCTCAAGAAAAGTGAAACCTGTGGTTTACAGGAGGCTCTACAGATGTAGCTAGACTTAGAATTGTAGCGTTAGGAATTCTGGAGAATAGTTTAGATTGTGGTTAACAATTTGTGCTGAACAGATAGGAATAGAATAGGGGTGCACCGTAAGAGATGTGATAGGTGCTGGACTTCTGTTTAAACTGTAAGATGACATTTTTTCTGAACATTCTATAGAATTTCAGGCAACCATTGTTAGGGGTTGACGACTCCCACATATAAAAGGGATGTCCAGCAGGAGAAGAACATGATATGTTCAACAGAGGTATATATTACATTGATTTACAAGAGATGTCATGCGCTCTCTCATACTTGTTGCTTGACAGATAAACAGCTGATGATAAAATAGACGAGGTATCGTCTCAGGCATGATATTTTCAACAGAGGTATATATTACATTGATTTACAAGAGATGTCATGCGCTCTTTCATACTTGTTGCTTGACAGATAAACAGCTGATTATAAAATAGACGAGGTATCGTCTCAGGCATGATATGTTCAACAGAGGTATATATTACATTGATTTACAAGAGATGTCATGCGCTCTCTCATACTTGTTGCTTAACAGATAAACAGCTGATGATAAAATAGACGAGGTATCGTCTCAGGCATGAATAGTTCAACAGAGGTATATACTATATTGGCTTACAAGAGATGCGCTCTCAATTATTTGCTGATTGCCAGGCAACCCATTGTGTAAATAAACGAGATGTCACCACTGGCATGATTAAGTAAGAGGAGACCACAGCAGTAGTACTTTGATGAAAACTGATATTATTTGTATATTTATGAACTATGTTTAGCTATCGATACCATTTTCAGAGTCAGGTTTGACAGGTCTAGGAAATTGGAAAGAGATGACCTCGATATATGGAAAAGAAAATGGAGTTGTTGAACCATGCTCAATTGAATATGTTGAATAATTGACATTGTAAATAAACATATTGTTGGTTTGAAACTTTCTCACACAAGTTGAGTTGGATTATTACAAAGGTGTGGAAGAGCAGGAATAATAGCATTTAATTATATAACAAGGAAAGAAAACCACTAATACGAGGCAGTCGCTAGTCAACAACTAGGAGGAAAAAACGAAGCCTGGTAAGAATAGAAAAGAAGAACCATACTTCATCCAAGAATCACTACCTCTGGCGGTGATGGCCAGTCAATTAGAGGAACACTTGCTTGGAAGATAAGTCAAATGAAAATTGACTACTTGAATATAACAACTAGGCCTGCCACAGTCACCTAGTAGTTTGCTATGAAAAGAAGATCCGGAACGATCACATATTATCAATTTGATGCCGTAACAAGTTCTCAACGGTTACATATTAGCAATTTGGTGCCTTTGGACCAGTTCTAGGTTAACTACCCCCACCACTGTTACATATTATCAATTTGGCGCCGTGATCAGTCCACGGGCCCTGCTACATATTATCAATTTGGTGCCTTTTGGACCAGTCTTTCAAAACACACTGTAACGGTGACACAGTGACAAAAACTGAAAATCTAAACGACAAAGAATATCGCCATAAAAATCATATATAAAGATAGCTTAGGGTCCCCTGAGCAATAATATGTTTTAATATATATGGTAGTCTAATAATTAGCCAAGATATTGAAATAATACTATATGTCTACGAACACTAAGACGGACACACTGGTGGTCTTGCTCATTTATCCATAACGTTAGTGGGGACGCCAGTTTAAAAAGAGGCATTAGATTGATTCAAATCCGATTAGATGGTAGAAGAGTATAGGCAGGAGGGTATTGGTTAGGCGAGAAAAGCTAAATATATTTTAAAGACTCACTCCTAGAAGTTTGGAGTTTTTTTTTTAAATTTTGAATTGAAAAGCTAGACCCTCGCTGATTGAGCCGGTCTGATAATATTGGCAAAAGCTTTCAAAGGCTTGTCGCCAGTTGATACAGAAAGTTTGTGTAAGCAAGCTGCGTTGAGAACAGCAGTGCCTAGAGTGAAATAATAAACCTTGGCAGTCTGGACCGGGGCAAAGCTGAACCTACATATTAATGCTAATGCCAGTCAACGTATGTTTGTGATATTTCTTTGAATTGTGGTAAGAATGAATTTATAAATCTTATTATTACAACCAACATTGGTGTATGAGATACTGCTTGTTTGGGAAGGCCTCTACGACTAAGTACAAAGGTCCCCAGCAGACTTATGCAGGGCCTGTGGTGTTGCACCCAAGCAGTAAACATTGACATGAGTTGTATAACTTAAAATGATTGCCACAGTTACCAGTGGGAAGGCTAACCCACATTATTCTAGGGGAGAGAATCATTGTTGCAGTGTCAGAGGCGTTGTAGCCATTAGGGAAAAGAACAGGAGCACTGGTATGAATTGTTATCTCAGAAGAAAATGGTTGAAATGGGGTGGTCAGAGAGATCTGACCCTTTTCTTTTATTGAATTATGCCATGTATTAATTGTTGAATGTTATTGTAGACATGTTATAAAGCATCATAACCGTGTTTCAGGGTTTTTTTGTTCTGGTGCTACTGTAGTACCAGGACCCTGGTGAATTTACGAGAGAGAGAGAGAGAGAGAGAGAGAGAAATTGAAACTTTCCTGGACCAAGCGGTCTACTATACTATACTACACCAGGGACTGTGTCAGTCTGGCCATTCGAGTGAACGAAAGGAAATTGTCAGCATCATATCTACTATCAACCTACAGATAAGTGTCTATGTGTCGGCACTACAACGGTTTTGTGGTTGTGGTATTGACCCTGTTCTATATATATATATATATATATATATATATATATATATATATATATATATATATATATATATATATGTGTGTGTGTGTGTCATCATCATCTCATCTCAACCCATAACCCGTCATGGGTCGTAGGGGTGCCATGGTGGAAGCATCAGCAGACAGGGTCCTCCACTGCTCTCTATTCTCAGCAATGCGTACAAGTGTGGAGAAACCGTGTCCTGCCCATTCTTTGATGTTATCAGCCCAGGATTTTCTTTGCCTTCCTCTTCTCCGTTTACCTTCGACTGTTCCCTGGAGGATCGTTTTCGAAAGGGAGTCATGAGAGTTACATGCCCAAACCAGGCAAGCTTTCGACGTTTCACTATTGACAAAAGTGGTTCTTGATGGCCTGCATAGGTGTTTATCTTCTCTCTAACATAGACATTTGTTTTGTGCTCTTTATAGCAAATGCGCAAAATTCTTCTATAACATTTATGCTCGAAAGCCTGAATCCTTCGCTCCGTATCTGCAGTGAGTGTCCAGCCCTCACACCCATACAAGAGAATAGATAATACAAGTGATTTGTATAATTTGATCTTCACAGGAAAACTGATGTTACTTTTCCAGATCACATTCAACCTTGTCATGGCAGCTGAGGCCATCTCAAGTCTTGTCTTGATTTCTTTATTTGATCTTCCATCACTACATATAGTGGACCCGAGATATTTAAAGGTGTTAACTTCTTCTAACGTATGCCCATTTAACGTAATGTTGGTCGGAACATGTTTCTTATGGCTATTCACCAATATCTTGCTTTTTTCTATATTAATTTCCATCCCATATGTTCTTGTTACTTTCTCCAGTCTAGAGGTAAGGTCTTGAAGTTCTGATTCTGTTCCAGCTATCAGATCAATATCATCAGCAAAACGTAGATTACACAGAGGTCGGCCTCCAATCGATATGGTTGATTTATAATCGTAGAGAGCCTCCTGCATAATATGTTCTAGTTAAATGTTAAAGAGCACTGGTGACAGGATACATCCCTGGCGAACTCCTACAGTTGTTTTGAAAAATTCTCCAATGTCATTGCTTGCAAAAACAGCACTGCTTGCGTCCTTGTATAGTGCTTCAATGATATCTATGATGTTGGTATCAAAATTGAATTTTCTCATTATTTGCCATAAACCTTCATGCCAGACTCGATCGAAGGCTTTTGTGAAATCGATGAAGTTATGGTATGTGTGTGTGTGTGTGTGTGTTAAAATTTAAATGTATTTGTAGTAATACTTACACTACATTACACACTTGCATAACCCTAGTATCATACATACTAGTCAAAAATAGGTCTGATTGAGGTCATAAGGTGGTAGCAGAAAGGTACTCTGATAACTCAACCCAAAATTTGTTATAATCAGGGACCTTCACAGCTGACCTCATTCAGTACACTAGAAATAATGAATGATAACATCAATAACATCAAATCCACCACAGGCCTCCTCAGTATTTCAAACATATCTCTCTTTCCCTAACCAACTTAGCATTATCAACAGTTTCAAGATCAGTTTCTATGGCTACATAAATAGCTATCGTTCCTATCTGATGGGGTGACAGCTTCATACTCAGGTAAATTTCAATCATCAGTTTGATACATTCCTTTCATAGGAAAATTATAGTTAATTTTATGAAGTCATGTGAAAACACTGTGACTTGCTGAAGACGGCCAGTGGTTTTCTGGCCTTCCAATTATAATAATGTCCTATTTTATTTTCAACTATGTCTTTTCATTCTCTCCCAAAGTTTAAGTAAGCTTGCCTGGCTTTTCAAAGAAATGGTAATCTTCCCTAATAACCCTAGTGGCATAACACAAAGTGTTGAGTTTGGCGCCTTTCTGGTTTTGCCTCTACCCATCAATACTGCATACACATTTAATAATACAGATACATCTCAATAATAATGTTTATATAAATGTTTATCTTACCGCATCAATGAAATAATGCACAATTTGAAGGTTAACCGGCGATCAATGGTCACACTAAGATCGCCACTGGTGCAGAACAGCGAAGGCAATGGTCATGAATGCCTTGCGTCTGATGATAACACTACTTTTGAAATCTTTATCTTCAAGTGGCAACTAACGCTGGTTTCAAATCGTTTTTATTATTACCATTAGTCTATTCTACAACAGCCAATCGAATTATGTTATGCCCACTTGCCTCTTTTTCAAAATAAATTACACTTTCAAAAAAAAAAATGTAACGTCCCCCCTCTCCCAAGACTGGCAAAGTTGAGTGAGGACATCAATGCGTCAGTCTCTCTGTCTTTTCTTTACAATATTTCTGTTACTATCTAAGCGTTTTTAATGAGAAAAGGCAATTATTGATCAGACGACTGTCTGTCATATAGTCGTTATATTTTTATTTCTCTCCTTATCATAATTTTCATCTTTGTATTTTACCCTCTTCAGTTCTTCAAATAACATACTTTTCTCTCTACGGTAGGATAATATATCATAATGTGGAATACGATATTCTAATAAACAAGTATTATCATTTTATTGGCACTGTCCTTTCGTTTATTTTATACTGCATCGATGTTCCTTGAGCCACCCCTTATATATCCTTCTAAGTTTCACTTTCGCCATCTCCAGCCCTACACATTAGTGGGTATCTTCAAATTTCCAAGTTAGTCGTAATTTTTTTCTTTTCTTTAAATCCACCACCGTTTTACCTCCATCTCTCGTTCTTTTTCAAAATGAAGCAACGCGTTTGGATTTCATCAGAAAATACAACTATACAGGAAATGCGAGCTTGTCTGTGTGTTTTTACTACCGTCTCCCAATCTAAGTGTTTATACATTCAAACTGCGCTACTAGTGAACGGGGTGGGCAGGTGGTTTGTAGTGGATGTGCACCGCTTTTCCAAATTCTGCTAGTAGCAAAGTCACGCACTTTCGTTACCGTAAGTGATGCCCAGAACCACTGTCGCATGTCGTTCTATTAATACGTCCTCTCTCTCCGTCACTCCTCCGTTTCTCTCTCACTCTTTCTTGGAACGAAACACGCCTTGGCTGCCAAAATTTTATAGTTAATTTCAAGGACGGATTATGCAAAGCTTGTAATATTGAGAGAGGGTACCATTCACTTTGCGTTAAGGCTTCTCAAAACCTGCGCGACTGCGGGCGATGGCGAAGACGTTGAGCACAACTCCCTATTTTATCTCTATAGTATTTGGATTTATAATCGATAATATTTTATCTATTTGATCGGGGTATCAGGGATCTTACTACAACAGCACAAACATGAAAATTGAGATTAGTCTATATTCGTATAATTTATACTCTCCTGAACCTATATCTGTGAAAATTATTTATCAGAACATATTCTGAGTAGGTTTATTTTGATTTTGTAAATAGTATGTTTTCAAGAAAATTGGGCTTTTCCTATGAAGAAACCTCAAGATTTTCTCGGAACCTTGTTTTTTGTTACTAAAGTTCTTATAACTTGCAAATGTTTTAGTCAATCAATATGAGATTTGGCACAAATATTTTCAATATGATAATTAAGCTTTTGTCAGATCCAATTTTTGAAAGCTTTTTTTATATTAATTGCAAATAATATAAAATTTTGAAAAATGTGTTACTTTTTTTAAAGACCAAATTTAAAGTTCTATATCTCAGGATTTACTTAAGTTATCAAAAATTCTATGTGACAAAAGATTTAAAATTTAATGATACACAGTCTGTTCAACTTTGGCATTGATAGCTAAATAAATTAAAAAGCCTTAGCAGATTGAATTAGAGCAATAGAATCCAATATGACAACCGTTTCCATGGCAATTAAAGATGCAATAACACCAAACTCTTCATCATGCGTATCTATGATTGATGTAGGTTAAGTCTGTGCATTTTTTATTGAGATCCTCTGGTTAATAAAGAAAATAGCATTTCAATATAGTTCCTCACGTTAACTGAGATATTTGAAACACAGATGTATTAACTCCGCAGTAGTCGAGATTAGTGTGAAGGATCGTGTGTAGAAACGTTCAATAGGGAATGAATAGCAATACATTTTTCAACTCATCAGGATGGGACGAGGTAGCTAATTAGACTCTTAACAATAAGTAGTTTTACTTAGAACATCGTTATACCCAGTTATTTATGGTCATACAAAATAACTAAATATTCTTTTTGTTATTCCTAATGGGACAACAAGTAAGTTAAACAAAGGGTTTTCGAGAGTTGACCCTGTGGAAAAATCAATATTAGTAATTTTTGCAGTTTACCAAAATATTAATTTTTCCACAGGCTCCACACTTGAAAATCCTTTGTTGAATTAACTTTTTATCCCATTAGAACCATTGTTTTACAGCAATGCAGCAAGACAACCCCCCCCCCCCCTCCCTTTCCCGCCCAGATCAAGATACCCCACTTCCCCCGATCAATACGCTACCATGTTGGCACTGCAACATATTACATACACACTTAATAAAGTTGATAACCAGTCACAGTTTCATAATATCAGATATATGGTCAAATCATTTTTCAGATAATAAGAAAAAGTTTCGTAAGGGTTTGGTTGATATTGATAAGAATGTCCTATCAATTGACGCACTAGAAGAAGTGAAAAAGAAAATTGCAGACCTTTGCAGCGATGCTATGGTAACTGATTTTATTCGCAGAAGAACAGTTTCTGTCCCAACAGAGCACCGGAAAAGCAATCTATCATATCTAATGTATTCAAGCATCATCATCTACATCATCATCATAATCATCGTCATCATCATGTAATGAACTTTTTTGTGCACTACATAGGGTCTTCTATTTGAAAGCTATGTTGTGCACAAAAAGGCATCTAGACGAATGTATCTATGTGTAGGTGGGAGGATGACGTATATTTGTTTGGTGTAGCAACAGTTCAGTTTATGCTTAGTGTACTATGGAACATGATGTGTGTGTCCATTGAGACTTATGAATAATGGAAAAAGTCGCGAGGGACAGCTGTCTGTATCAAATCACCTCTGAAAAAGACAACGACATTAAGGGGAATTCCAGAGGAATCACCTCGTCCGGTAGGGGGAGCATCATGTGCTACAGGTGATACCCGATCGTCATCAAGCTACTGTTAGCAAAATTAGAATTAAAGATAACTTAAACATAGGAATGTCAGGACATTATTGCAGACTGGAAAATTAGATAACATCAAGATGGAAATGGAAAGAATGAATGTAAATGTATTAGGGCTGTGTGAAATGCGATATACCGGAACAGGTGAAATGTATTCTGACAATTACAAAATAATTTATTCTGGAGGAAATAAACATGAAAGAGGAGTAGGCATAATATTGGATGCAGAAAGGGCAAGAACAGTAAAGGGATTTTGGGCAATATCAAATCGAGTCCTGTTAGTTAAACTGAGTGGCAAACCAATTAATATCAATTTTATACATATATATGCCCCTAATACAGATAGTTCAGAAGAAGAAATAGATACATATTACAAAATTGAACTTGATATGGCAATGACTCAGTGTCAATTTAATGAGACAGCTGCTTTACTTGGAGACTTCA
The DNA here is from genome assembly GCA_024509875.1 of Oreohelix idahoensis. Lineage (NCBI taxonomy): Eukaryota > Metazoa > Mollusca > Gastropoda > Stylommatophora > Oreohelicidae > Oreohelix > Oreohelix idahoensis. The sequence continues at coordinate 28,188 of JAMPIV010022830.1, forward strand.
ATGCAAATGTTGGAAATGAAAACACTGATGATGTGACTTGTCGTTATGGCCTGGGAGAAAGAAATGAGAGAGGTGACAGACTGATAGAGTGGGCAAGAACACATGATATGATGGTAGGAAACACCTGGTTTAAGCACCATCCTAGACGCCTTTGGGCGTGGAAAAGTCCAAGGAACAATGTTCATAATCAGAATGACTGCATACTAATATGCTGGAGATTTAGAAACAGTTTGAAATCTGTGAAAACTAGGCCAGGAGCAGACTGCAACAGCGATCATGTACCATTTATAGGAAAACTTAGAATAAATTTGATGAAAGTAAAGCGAGCTTCAAACAACATCAAATTGAACTTAGCCTTACTTAAATCAGATATGGAAATGAATGAAAGATACAACATTACAGTACATAATAGGTACACTGAAAAAGAAAAAAATACAGAGTATAGATGAACAGTGGGAAATGCTAAAGGAATCAAAACATCAAAAGAAATCGTACCAGATGTAAAGAGGACTGCAAAGAAGAAGTGGATGACAGATGCAATTTTACAACTGATGGATGCAAGAAGGAAGAAGAAGCAGGACAACGAAGAATATGACAGACTAAATAAGGAAATAGTAAACAAATGTAAAACAGCAAAAGAAGCATAGCTAAACCAGAAATGCAGAGAGCTTGAAGTGCAGAACCGAAAAGACACAAAATCTATGTACAAGCATATAAATGAGTTAATGGGCAGAAGGACACAAACAGTCACTGGCTGTTTGAAATCAAAAGAAGGAACATTGTTAATGGGTCATGAGAATATGATAGACATGTGGACAGAATACATCAAGGAGCTGTATAATGATGAAAGATCAGATCTGAACCACCAGGACAGTTGTGAAGGACCTCCAATACTTGTGGCAGAAGTTGAGGATGCCATGCGCCATATGAAAAAAGACAAAGCGCCTGGACTAGATAATGTAACAGGAAGCTTTGGGAGAATTTGGAGTAGAAGGGACAATAAAACTCTTAAATGACATCTACAACAGTGGTCAAATACCTGATGATCTGTGAAAATCCATATTCATAGCTTTGCCAAAGAAACCTGGAGCCATGGAATGTGAATAACATCACATGATTAGTCTTATGAGTCATGTGACCAAAATATTATAACGAATTATCATGAAAAGAGTGATACATGAAATTAAAACAGAAATCAGTGCTGAACAGTGTGGAATTGTAGAAGGTAAAGACACAAACAATGCTATATATATTATAAGAACATTAACAGAATGAGCCATATAGGTGAAGACAGATCTGTACTTGTGCTTCATAGATTACACTAAGGCATTTGACAAAGTGAAACATGAGGAAATTATCAAAATGTTAGAAAGCATCAGCATCGATGGAAAGGACTTGAGGATAATAAAGAACATGTACTGGCAACTACCAGCAGCTGTAGGAATTAGCAGCCAAACAAGAACGTTTCAGGAAGTAAAAAAGGGTGTCAGGCAGGGATCTGTGCTGTCACCGGATCTGTTCAATCTGTACAGTGAAAATATAATGAGGACATGCCAGGAATATCATTCGGCGGACAAAATATAAACAACTTGAGATACGCTGATGATACAGTCTTAATAGCAAAAAGTGAAAAGGAGCTGCAGGAAATGGTCGATACAATAGTGATAGAAAGTGAAAATAAAGGCCTTAGCCTTAACAGCAAAAAGACAGATGTAATGGTCGTCTCAAAGAAAAGGGCTACCCCAGAATGCACAATCAAAGTAAATGGAACCGTTTTAAAACAAGTCAATACATTCAAATTCCTGGGAACATTAATAACAACTGATGGAAGATGCATGTGGGGGCAAGCGTTTCGTTTCGTTGCCCTCGTCGTGGGGGCAAGCGTTTCGTTTCGTTGCCCTCGTGTCGCAGGCGATCTTTGTCCTCTCAAGGCTGTGTGTGGTCCCGGTTGCCGAGACCTCCCAGCGCGGCTGAGGCAGCAAATGGGTTATGTGCCTGTACCAGATTTATCTTTTTCGCGGACCTTCGGTCCCGAATGAGGTTTGGCTGGACCGACGTCTCGGTAAAATAAAGGTTTTATAGCGGCAGAAGGAGAGTACACTCGAGGGCAAGTTCGGGCATTAATCTCATCTCGTCGGTACCGATTATGAGATAACTTGAGTGTGCAGGCCAGCGCTGCCCCGAAGAGACCGTGTGTGGTCCCGGACGCCGGGTCCTCCCAGTCCAGATGGGGCAGAGCTCTGTGACCGTCCAGATGGCGTCTTTTCGGCAGACCGGTAAAAGCAGTGGCTTCGCCACCGCAGCACGTCCCCGGGCGGATAGGGGTGGTGGCTGTGGCACTGGAGCCCCCTTGGGGCAAGGTACACACGCCTAAACAGTCTAACAAGGCCCATTACTGGCAGTTGACTGACCGCCTCTGAAGCCCTAATCGATTGTTGTCTCGGTGATCGTTCGGAAGCTATGACCTCCTCTGCAGGGTAGGGAGGCTCAAACCTCTTGACAGCGCACACACGCCATTGTGGGCCTGGTGTTGAATGTCTGAGAGTCTAGGAACTCCCTGGGGTTGCAAGAAAGCTCTGCATAACGAACCCTCTGTGGATGGGAAGGAGCTATGATGCTGATTAGCTTCTGACCGGGTTGGTAGGAAAGTCCACAGACACCCCAGCTTTACAGTGCCAAAGGGCTTTGTCCCATGGCCGCTGGTTATGTCATCATCATCATCATCATCATGGAAGATGCATCACAGAAGTGAAGAGCAGAATAGCTCAGATAAAAGCAGCATTCTATAAAATGAAGAGTATTTTATGCAACAATTCTTTGTCATTGGAAGTAAGAAAGAGAGTTCTTCAGTGTTATATAGAACCAATCCTGACTTATGGGAGTGAGTCATGGAAAATTAGTAAACAAATAGGGAAGACACTAGAGGCAACAGAGATTTGGTTTTACAGAAGAATGTTAAAATACCATGGACAGCCAAAAAGAGTAATGTGGATGTCCTGAAAGAGGCCAATGCGCAAAGAAAACTTATTTCACAAGTTAGAAAGAAGCTATCTACTTTTTTGAGGCATGTTATGAGAAGAGGAAAGCTGGAATATATCGTAACAACAGGTAAGATTGAAGGAAAAAGAGATAGGGGAAGACAAAGAGAGCAAATACTGGACAGTTTGACATCGTGGTATGGAAAGAAGTCAACAGCAGAATTTATAAATTGTACTGGTGACAGGAAGCTATGGAGAGACATGATCTCCTACGCCACTACGCACGGCACTTGAAGAAAAAGAATTTAAATTCCTCGGCACATTAATAACAACGGATGGAAGATGCATCTCAGAAGTGAAGAGCAGAATAGCTCAGACAAAAACAGCATTCTATAAAATGAAGAGTTGATACAATAGTAGTGTTCTTCAGTGTTATACAGAACCAATCCTGAAATATGGGAGTGAGTCATGTACAGTTAGTAAAGAAGTAGGGAGGGATCTAGAGGGACAGAGATGTGGTTTTACAGAAGAATGTTAAAAATACCATGGACAGCCAAAAATAGTAATGAGGATGTCCTGAAAGAGGCCAACGCGCAAAGGAAACTCATTTCGAAAGTTAGAAAGAAGCAATCCAATTTTTTTTGAGGAATGTTATTCTCACGGATTGCCTCCTCTGCTTTGCAGTAGTGGTCCAACAGTGGCCAAATCTCAAGAGTATCTAATATGGGTCTTCAAAGGTGTCTACCTTCGCACAAGATTATTCTTGGTAGAGTTGTAGATAGAAGGATAATGACGCTTCTATCCCAAGGGAGAGTTGACAAGATATTCAGAAAAGCGAGAACTGTGCTGTATTGGATAAGCACATTAACTCTAGGATCTGCCGACAACTTTTGTGAAGAATTAAGCAATGATTAATTTCAGCTCGTTTAAGCGCCTACCCCTGATTTACTCAGTGGAATTCTTCTTATTATGGTATAGCTCTGTTCAGAGTGTAATTAGTAAATTGACTGAGACAAACATGCAGTACATCTAAAATGATTAAATCGCAGTTAAATTTTTATAATTACAAATAACAAAATTTAATAATCACTTCAGTTTTAACAGTTTAAAACAATTGAATAGTTTAAAAGAGAATGTTCATCCTTGGAGGATGGTAGAATGTTTAATTAAGAAGTCACGTGGCAGCTTATAGAACTACTTAGCTGCCAATGACGGTTCTGTTCCTTCTAATGGTTTGATTCCTGGCAGACTGATCACGCTCGTCGCTGGTCTAAGGTAGTATGTTTTGCTAAGTGTTGCAATTCTAACGGAATATTTGTTGCTAAATAGTGGAATTCTAACGGAATATACAATTCAACGGAGTATGTGTTAAAAATTCACGCTACAGATTCTATTCAATTAACCAGTAAGTAAACTAGTTTTCTTCTTTTTGTTTTGTTAGTTGAAATACAAATATTAGTACAAATATGTGCTACTGTATTTGCATCTAATTTTATTTCAAATTATTAGCTAACCTAAACGAAAATGCAAATTGGGTCTGAAACTCGCGATTGGGTCTATTTTCCTGCAATACGGGTACAGCCGAAAATGGCGGCCAAATTTTAGTTGGCGTAACTTTCTATAGATCTAGGGGCACTACCCTATACAAGAGACGGTATTCTCTTTTGATATTGACATATGCCTATGCCATATATATATGCATTTTTGACTTTGTTGTAACCCAGATATTGCTGTCTTTACGTAGTCATGTGACAGAAGAAAAATGATTGAGAAAAGAAAATTTTATTTTTGCACACAAATAAGATTGTGAGACCGATGAAACAACGTAGTCTCTAATATATAAGGATGATGTTAGTCTTTGATCTTGACACATGCCCATGCCATATATATGTTTTTTGACTTTGATATACCCCATATATTGCTGTCTTTACGTAGTTACGTGACAGATAAAAAAAAATGACTGACTGATAAGGGTGGATTTGGTGATGCTTACTGGCCACTATGAACGTTGCAGTAGTATGTCCAAATCGTTGCTAAAATGTAGCCAAATGTATGGTACCACCCCTATCGACACCAGGTAAGTAATAGACTGAAGTGCAAGGTGTCTTGTCTGGTTTGTTGTTGTTGTTGTGGGTATAGATGGGATGAAACTTCACAGATCTACAAAAACATGAGGTATGACGTGGAAGTCATAAAAGTGCGAAACTGCTGCGGACGTTTCCATCATTTATTTGGACGCCACAACCACAGATAATGTTACATAAATCATAGACATCAATAGTTCAATGTATTCAGCATTCTAAAGCTTTTTCATGAATCTGCATCAAAATCCTGCAACTGTGTCAGCTGCATATCATCAATGTTCATTAAATAATAATCAATACTCCTCTGATGCTGGCAGATCAGATGTACAAGATAAGTCTATTATTGTCCTCACGAGAATAGCATTTCAGGAGTACAGGTCAAGCTGACCTTTATAGCATCCCTAAGACTAACCCTCGACATAGGTGCAATCGCTGGCGTAGCGAAAATCCTAGAACATAATAATTGTTCCTTGGGCCTAGAGCGACCCGTGTATATATATATATATATATATATATATATATATATATATATATATATATATATATATATATATATATATATATATATATATATATATATATATATATATATATATATATATAACAGGTATAAAGATACCGGTGGTGAAATTTCCTAGTACAAGGACCTCTCCATTCTGTAACACACAAGCGAGCAGAGATCGACAAAATGTCTAACATCTAGGTAGATCATAGAGTTCAATAAAGGAGGTATTACCTTTCTTCAGAATCAACACCACAAAAATACGCCTCCAGGCGGTTTTGAATCATATAGGGAAAGCCTCGTTAGCTAACTAACTCACAGGAGGACTTTAGAATTCCTTAACAAAATCACAGACGCAGAAGCGTCCTATCTCTGCTCAGTACATCTCGTCGAATCCCTGGGCGGAAGACGATTCTAACTTTCTTAAAGTTTAGACATGCGCAGAACGCATACATCTGACTAACACTCACAACGAAACGATGAAGGAACCATTTCAATAAAGCTATGTTCAGAAATCACGCCTTATATGGACATGGGAATAAAACTCAACCCTAGTTTCAATCATTCCAAGAAATTATTGACTGATACTACCGTATAAGGAGACATCGTTCGAATAAATGAATCAGCGAGTCAAGACACAAGATAAGATAACCAACGAGTCAACCAACAAGAGAAAGTAACCCCCATAGTAAAATGTACCCATTGTTTAACAAAGGTTATCTGCCTTAGATCACAAAAAATTTAAAGTGTACAATTCATACCGATTAATTACACACAGTCTTAGGAAAAAATTCTGTGCGCAACATTACCGCACCCCCCGGGAAAAAAAATGAAACATTTTTTTTTTGAATCCAAGAGCCAGAAATAACAGGCTCGTAACGCACGTATGATGCGCGGATATAATGCCTAATATGAGGCTAGCTCGACGCATGGAGCGTTAGCTGAGATTATATCTCAGATTCTTAGAGAAAAAATTTCCCTAAGTGTACACGTATATTCCAGGGAGGTGCCACCAACATACGCCACAAGATGGCAACATCATAATGTAAGCAAAATTATACTGACATAAATACAAATATGTTATCATAGTATGAAGTGTAATTAACTACACATTTGAAACAAAAAATACATTATACAATCATACAATGTATTACTAATCAATACTAATAAATCAGATGTTCCTATTAGACATGGATATAATCGTTCCACAGCAGGTCAGAACTTGACATACTTCATGGTTGACATAATGTCCATACTCTCGCAGACGTCAATGATGTGCTGCGAAAATATCAATAACACAAATCTTTATGGTATATGCTAAATTTCTTAATACAGTAATCAAAATATAATATATAAATTGTGGCCATGTGAGCTTTTGGCCCGTATATTGCAAACTAAACCTTCTTTCGTTATACCAAAATCAGTAACAGAACAAGGCAATTACAATGCTATAAATTCCCAAAATGAGCACATATGTGCTAATATATCCTTATAGTAGAGAACTGTTATAGATCTCGACGTTTAACAGGGAATATATATGACAGAAGAATTAAGTGGAATCATGTGGGCATCTAGACTGAATGTCTGCCATCACATTATCCGAACCACGGATAGCTCGCACCGTGAAATGAAAGGGTTGAAGAGCTATGGCATATCGAGTGGACCTCGAGCTCTTTATGTTTTTGCTCTGAATAGCAGTAAGCGCTTTCTGGTCGGTTTCCACAATGAAATGTGCGCCTAGAAGGAATCTTTGCAACTTGAGAATTGACCAAATCATAGCCAATAATTCACGGTCTAAAACCAAGTAATTCCTCTCTGCAGCATTTAATTTCCTAGAGATATACATCACCGGATGCAGAGTATCCGAATACTCCTGCATTAGTGCTGCCCCAATCCCTGTGGACGAGGCGTCACTTCGAAGAACAAAAGTCTTCTCAATAGTAGGTAACCTAAGGATAGGTGGAGATGAAAATAGAGTTTTAATCTGGTCCAATGAGGATTGACATTCTTGAGACCAGCGGATCAGATTAGGCGATCCTTTCTTCAATAAAGTAGAAAGAGGTGCCATAATGGAGGACAGATTCGGAATGAATCGTCCGTAAAATTGTATCAAACCTAAGAGACTACGCACTTGTTTTTTCGTCTTAGGGACAGAAATGTTAAGTATATTTGAAACATTGTGGTCCTCTGTCTTTAAAAGACCATGACCAACACGATGACCCAGGAAAGAAATCTCACTAAATCCTATAAAGGCTTTAGAGGGTTTTGCAGTCAAGTTATACTCGCGAAGAGTAGACAGCAATTCGTATAAACCCAAATAGTGATCTTCCCAGGAATCACTGAACAGACAGATATCGTCTAAGTATGCTATGACATCTGTACGATATGATAGAATTCGACGCATCATGCGTACGAATGTAGCAGGGGCGTTCATAAGACCGAAAGGCATGAAATTCCATTGGAATAAACCCCTAGGTGTAGAAAAAGCAGTAAAAGGTTTGGCTCGTTCAGTTAAAGGAACTTGCCAATAACCTTTCGATAAGTCGAGTTTGGTAAAGAATTTAGAATTAGAAAGTTTGTTTAGTAGCTCTTCCAATGAAGGCATAGGTTCAGCATCGAACTTCGTAACTTGGTTCAATTTGCGATAATCCACGCAAATGTGAATGTTTTTATCCTTCTTTCGAACAATAACCATAGACGAAGAGTATGCTGAAGTGGATGGTTCAATGATTTCCAATCGTATCATTTCATTCAATTCTTTTTCGACTTGTGACTGAAAATGGATAGGTATCGGATATGGTCTGACTCTGATAGGATTATGGTCAGTTAGTATTATGTCATGTTCAATGACATGTGTGTGTCCCGGGATGTTGGTAAGGACATCCTGAAATATTTGTAACATCGAAGAAACTTGTAGATGTTCCTCAGCGGAAAGATTAGGAGAAACGGAAACGTTTTTCCAAGATTCCGTTGAATGAAGTGGGATCACAGGAAGTGGAAGATTGACATCAGAAAAAGTAGTTTCCTCATCCTGTATAACTGACAGGGATGAGTAATGACCATAAGGTACTGGAGAATTGTCCGTTGCCTGGAAAATAGGCTGCAAATAGTCAGGTCTTTCATGAAATTCAGTGAGCATATTTATGTGGAAAGTTTTATGCTTTCCATCAATATCGACAACATAGTCGACATCGGAAATTTTAGAGACTATTGCATACGGACCTTTCCATGCAATAAGAAGTCTGTTCTCCCTTGACGGAAGAAGAACGAGTGCTTTGTCACCTGGACAAAGTTGTCGTAGACATCTATTTTTATTTGCAAACTGCCTTGCCTTTTCTTTAGCAAATTTGGATGAAGAAGTTGCTATTTTGCATGCCTCGATGATCTTTTGCCTAAGAGCAATGACATACTTGTAAGAAGATTGAGTCTCATCGCTAATATTATCGGCAGTGATAAGATCATGGAGTAAAGACATAGGGCCGCGCGGTTGCGCGCCAAAGACAAGTTCAAAAGGAGAAAACCCTGTGTGTTCATTGGGACCTCTCTATAAGCAAAGAGAGCCGCGGGTAAAACCCTGTCCCAATCCTGAGGATGATCCTCAGTTATCTTCCCAAGTAAAGTCTTGAGTGTCCTATTCAAACGCTCAACTAACCCATTCGACATTGGGTGATAGATACTGCTGAGAGACCTTTTAATATGTAAGATAGACATTACCTGTGACATAGTGTCAGATATACGTTGAGTGCCATGGTCTGACAATATTTCTCTGGGGAAACCCAAGCGAGAAAATATCAGCCAAAGAGCGTCTGCGATATCAGCAGTTGAGATGCTCTTAAGAGGGATAGCCTCTGGCCAACGTGTGCACATATCGACACATGTTAGGATAAATTGATGTCCTCTGGCCGACTTGATCCTAAAAGGACCGATAATAGCTATTGCCATTTTCTGAAAAGGGCGAATAGGAATATCAGCAGCCTGGATAGGCGCAGCATGTCGTGGTCCTCTAGATTTGACCTCCTTACATACTTTGCAAGATCGACAGTAAATGCATATGTCCTTGCTTACAAATGGCCAAAAGAAAGCCGCAAGAACCCTCGACTTTGTACGGGAAAACCCCATATGTCCAGCACATTATGAGTCATGAGCATGTTGCAATATTTGCAACCTCATACTCTTAGGCAGAAGAATTTGAGAGTGTGCAGACATAGTCGAGTCTTGTACCATACGTACAAGTACGCCGTTCTTCATAGAAATCCAAGACTTTCTATTTGTATTTTGATTCGGATCACCTTTTTTTGCTAGAATGAAGAATTTTTGTAAAGAAGGATCTTCTTCTTGCAATTTTATAAATGAGTCACGTGAAATAATCAAGTGACTATTTTGGCTATCTACTTCATTATTATCAGTTAATGAAGTTTGAGGTGGATCCAGAGCATGTGCTCTTGTGACCACCGCATTGGTAGCTTCAATGTTTTGCTCCTCCCAAACAGCAATCTGCTGTGGGGTACATTCCCTAACACCGTGAATACGACCAATAATAAGGTCCGCAATAGGGTTTGGAAGGAGACACGCGTGGACATCTCCCGTAAAGAAGGGAGTAGAAATATGTATTATGGCAGTAGGATACTTTTCCAAAGTGCCACCAAATGTTACACATTTGATGACCTTTCCTGTAGCACAGGATGGATTTACAAGAGATTGCCTAACAACAATAGTAGTACATCCAGAATGAAATAGAACTGAGACTGGATTATTATTTACAAGACCCTTATGTAGTATAAGAGAACCTCTCCCGTCATGCGCAACCGCAGCAGGAAGAGCGGGAAGAGGATGACCACAGCTTAAAGTAGTTACGGTAGTCGGTTCGAACAAAGTACTGCATTGGGGACATTTAGTTGCCCTACTAAAGTCAAAGGCAGAACCTGTGATAGCACTAGAGTTTTTATCATCATTACCTTGTTTACATGCTCCCTGAGACTCCTGCTGTACAGAGTTTGCCTGTTGATATCTCTTTCTTTTATGTTGCGATCTACCGCGACCATTATTGCCTCTGCAATTATCATTAAACTCTCTACTGTAATTGTTATCCTGGTTTGAATTCCAGTTTCCATAACTGTCATTACCATTTCTATACTGTTGAGAACCTCTATTACATTGGTTTTGAGGTCTCCGCGAAAAATAGTTTCCTCTATACTGACTACCTTTGCGAAAATGTCTAAAATTATTGGGAGTAGTATACCGTGGAGTATCAGCTTGTCTCCAGTTCTGCGAAGAAGAATCACCCTGAAATGCTATGATTCTGAGCATAATTACGGTTACTCTTCTTATTAAAATTTTGTTGGCTACCCTGAAATTTACGCATGAATATTGGGCCATAAGGTGCTGCCGAAGCAACTGGCCGACCTTCTTTTACTTTAGAGTTGCTAATGGTTACGTGAGGATGCGTAGTGACATACTGGCAACAGTATTCTTCCATTTCTTTTATGTTTTTAGGCTTACGCTCATGAAGAAAAGAAAGAAAAGATTCATTGACAGAAGACATAACCTTGTCTCTAAGTAGTAAGTCCATAAGTGCTTCATATGTATGTTCTGTCTTAGACAGCTCAACCCATCGTGAAAAAGTAAGACGTATCTTTGAAATGAATTCAGAGAATTCAACTCCAGTATCTGGCAACATATTTTTAAATTGAAGACGATACCCGTCTTCGTTAAGTTGGTACTTCTTTAACAAGACTGCCCTGATAACCTCATAATTGTTCTTGTCAGGCTCATCTACCATACTTAACATACTCAAAGTATCACATCTAAGTAAATTGGACAACTGATAAACATACATAGATTTATCTATGTTATGCGTTGTACATGCACGTTCGAATCTATCCAGATAAAACGTTATATCGTCACTGGAAGCATTGAATACAGATAGTTTAATTTTAAATGTACTTTCATTGAACTTATCTAACACCCTATTTGCATCATTAGCATTACCAATGTTCAACAATTTTAACTTTTCTAACTCCAAAGCTAAGAGTTTTTCTTCATGCTCCATTTTTGCTTTTCTCTCATCAGCCTCTCTTTGTAACTTTTTCTCTTCAGCCTCTCTTTGTAACTTTTTCTCTTCAGCCTCTATCTCTAGTCTTTTATTTTCAGCCTCTTTTTCAAGTCTTTTATTTTCAGCCTCTTTTTCAAGTCTTTTATTTTCAGCCTCTTTGTCCAATCTTCTCTCCTCAGCTTCAGCTTCTCTTTTTTGTTTTTCCATTTCCATTTGGAATCTCCTTTCATCCACCTGCATCTGAAATTTCTTTTGTTCAGCTTCCATTTCCATTTTTTTTCTTCCACCTTTAATGCTTTATCATATTGAGTAGTCGCATATTCTTCCAATTTATCACCAGTCTTACCAAGGGATTTCCCTTGCTGAATAAAGTACTCAAGTGTAGACATGATGTCTAATATTATGAGTCCAAAACCTGAAATAATTAATTATCTTATTTCAACCTTAATAGTAACAAGACTTAAATAAAGTACTTGTATAATCACAATGTTTATCCCAATCTCTGTGGGAAACAAGTCTTTGACAAAGAACTTGTATTATCAAATGTATAATAATATCACCAGTCACTTCTTAATCATCAGGGCACTACACAAATTAGTGCATAAACACAAATCCATCAGTTATTTATCATAACTGCACTACATAGGTAATAGTGCATGAGTAAATCCACCAGTTAGTTATGATAAGTGCACTATACAAACAATAGTGCATGAGCAAATATGTAACAATAGTGAAAGCTAACTATGCAAGAACTATGTAAACAATAACAAAGATCGAAGACAATGTAAACAATAACAAAGATCAAAGACAATACGAAAACATTCGCAAAAGTCAACTAAATAAACAGCGAAAACTAAAAGAAAATATCACAAAGAATGTGATGACAAATGCAAAAAATGTAAACAAACAAATGACGTCACAATGTTTAAACAAAAATGGTGTAAAGAACTGAATAATAGAAAAAGAGGAGACCTACAAATACAAACAAATCAAAACAAAACTAAAGAATGCGAAAAAATACCGAAAACAAAACTGCACATGTCGTCACAACCAACAAAAATAGCAACAGATGTTGCATGCAAATTTTCAATTAAGAAAATTGCTCCTACCAGAACGCTATCATAAGACCTCTATGACGTGGTATCTCTTATGATAGTCACCGACCCAACCAGCCCGCTGAATTATAAACATATAAATATACAAATAACATATAACATATACATGTAAAATGTAGCAAAAAGTGTGAAAGTATAGAAGGCTCAGTTAGAATATAAGGGCACAGTTCACAAACAAAACAGCCACTTAACTTCTATATGTCCAAACGTCAGCACGGTGCAGAACAGGTTGCGATCAGCATTCTGAGGATAAATGATCCAACGTTGATCGACAACTGCTCCCATAAATAGCCATGACGCAGGAAATGGGCTTCTGATACTGGAAATGTTGTTTCGGCACTTGTCCTTCTTCCTTACAATGCTCGGCACTTGACCCTCTAACTGCAGTTTGAGTAAATCGCTTCAATCGGCACTTGACCTTCTGAAAGCTATGAAATCGATAAACTGTCGGGCAGCGCCGCGTACTTTCACAATATAGCGGACATGCTATACGTCATTGTAGATGTTGTATCTTGCAGGAAGTATCGTTCATGAACTTGCATCTTGTAGAATGAATGGGTTTGTTGACCCCCGTGAGTGCTGGAACCAGTTGAACCCAGCTATTGACCACCATAAAATGATAAGGGTGGATTTGGTGATGCTTACTGGCCACTATGAACGTTGCAGTAGTATGTCCAAATCGTTGCTAAAATGTAGCCAAATGTATGGTACCACCCCTATCGACACCAGGTAAGTAATAGACTGAAGTGCAAGGTGTCTTGTCTGGTTTGTTGTTGTTGTTGTGGGTGTAGATGGGATGAAACTTCACAGATCTACAAAAACATGAGGTATGACGTGGAAGTCATAAAAGTGCGAAACTGCTGCGGACGTTTCCATCATTTATTTGGACGCCACAAGCACAGATAATGTTACATAAATCTTACTTACTTACTTACTTAGTCGTTCCCCTTCTACCGTGAGGTGTAGAGGTTTGGAAGAGAGAGCGCCAGACCATTCTATCAGCTGTCTTCTTCCTGGCCTGGTTCCATTCTAGTCCTCGGTCCTTCAAAGATTGTCTAATGTTGTCCTCCCAGCGGAGTCTGGGTCGTTACATAAATCATAGACATCAATAGTTCAATGTATTCAGCATTCTAAAGCTTCTTCATGAATCTGCATCAAAATCCGGCAACTGTGTCAGCTGCATATCATCAATGTTCATTAAATAATAATCAATACTCCTCTGATGCTGGCAGATCAGATGTACAAGATAAGTCTATTATTGTCCTCACGAGAATAGCATTTCAGGAGTACAGGTCAAGCTGACCTTTATAGCATCCCTAAGTCTAACCCTCGACATAGGTGCAATCGCTGGCGTAGCGAAAATCCTAGAACATAATAATTGTTCTCTGGGCCTAGAGCGACCCGTGTATATATATATATATCTCAGGTATAAAGATACCGGTGGTGAAATTTCCTAGTAAAAGGACCTCTCCATTCTGTAACACACAAGCGAGCAGAGATCGACAAAATGTCTAACATCTAGGTAGATCATAGAGTTCAATAAAGGAGGTATTACCTTTCTTCAGAATCAACACCACAAAAATACGCCTCCAGGCGGTTTTGAATCATATAGGGAAAGCCTCGTTAGCTAACTAACTCACAGGAGGACTTTAGAATTCCCTAACAAAATCACAGACGCAGAAGCGTCCTATCTCTGCTCAGTACATCTCGTCAAATCCCTGGGCGGAAGACGATTCTAACTTTCTTAAAGTTTAGACATGCGCAGAACGCATACTTCTGACTAACACTCACAACGAAACGATGAAGGAACCATTTCAATAAAGCTATGTTCAGAAATCACGCCTTATATGGACATGGGAATAAAACTCAACCCTAGTTTCAATCATTCCAAGAAATTATTGACTGATACTACCGTATAAGGAGACATCGTTCGAATAAATGAATCAGCGAGTCAAGACACAAGATAAGATAACCAACGAGTCAACCAACAAGGGAAAGTAACCCCCATAGTAAAATGTACCCATTGTTTAACAAAGGTTATCTGCCTTAGATCACAAAAAATTTAAAGTGTACAATTCATACCGATTAATTACACACAGTCTTAGGAAAAAATTCTGTGCGCAACACTGACATATTTTTGAAACTGAATACAGCTTTGATATAATGGGAAATGATGGTCCCTGATGATTGATGATACAAGTTGAATACCCCTCCTGAAGATACACATGTCAAGGATACACACGATGGATAAATATAAGATTATGATACAAGTTGAAAATGATACCCCTCCTGAAGATACACGTGTCAAGGATACACACGATGGATATATATGATTATGATACAAGTGAAAATGATACCCCCCTGAGGAACAACGTGTCAAGGATACACACGTTAAAAATATATATGATGTTGATAAATAGTTTGAAAAAAAATGATACTCGTACTAGTGATATCCGTGTTAAGGATACATGTGATGAAGATGACTGATGATACAAATTAAAAATGATAATTATGTCAGAAACGCATGCTGTTGTTGAAATTAAGACATTATGGTTAAAAGAAGGATTCTGTCTTTACGTAGTCACGTGACAGATACTTAAGTAGAAATGATAACGCTTTCATGCCATAGTCCATTGGACATTGCATTTGACGATCTTATACTGTTCAAAAAAAAAAAAGAAACGCAACATTATTGCAGGGGTAATGGACACCAAATTTCAAACTTGTACCAAGATTTTATTTTACGGAATTAATGTTTCAATCTTGGCATGAAGAAACTTTCAGACTTTAACAGTGAAATGATGTTCATTAAATTTGGTTTGTACTTTTATTCTTTGCGACTGAGGCCTCCGTTTCAGTAAGGTATATGGCCTCCTCTGGCCTCTATCAGAGAACGACATCTCCTTGACATGGATCCGATTAGCCGTTGGATCTGTTGTTGTGGGATGGCTGCCTACTCTTCCCGCAGTGCAAGAGACAACTGTCGGAGATTGGCTGGAGCCCCGTCTCGCTGGCGGAGTCGTCTGTCGAGTTCATCCCATAAGTGTTCTATGGGGTTCATGTCTGATGACATGGCTGGCCACGGAATGGTCTGGACGTTGTTGTCAGCGAGGAACTGGGTGGTGAGTTGTGCCACATGAGATCAAGCGTTATCCAGCTGAAAAATCGACCCTCGTGCAGCCAGAAGTGGAAGGACGTGAGGACGAAGAATTTCAGCGACGTATCGTTGGGCATTCAGGCTTCCTTCAATTTGCACCAGGTCACTTCTTCCCATGAAGTTGATCGCCCCCCACATCAGTACACCTCCACCACCATGTGGAGGAGCCTCGTCAACGCTGTTCTGGGCGTAGCGCTCATGGACTCTGCGGTAAACCCTTCTCCGTCTATCGTGTCGCTGGAGCACAGAAAAGATTCATCACTAAACCAAACCCGTCTCCAGTCATTCCCAACGGTTCAGTGACGATGCTGGTTCGCCCACTGCAGTCGGTTCTGACGATGCCGGTCCGTAAGAACAGGACCTCTGTAGGGTCTTCTAGCCCAAAGACCAGAGTCGTGCAGCCGGTTCCTGACCGTTTGATCTAAAATTCGACGAGCTGCTGACATTGACTGGATTGTGGAGGATGCAGGTGCAAGTCGATTCCTGAGGTGACGCAGCCGTATGAAGCGGTCTTCGGCAGGAGTTGTGACTCTGGGTCTTCCACTGCGCGGCCGGTCTGCCACTGAGCCAGTTTCTTGAAATCGCCTCCAAAGGCGACTAATGGTGCTTCTAACCACATTAAATTGTCTGGCCACTACACTTAGTGACTGTCCAGTCTATAAACATCCAATGATGATGAGTCGTTGTTCTGTAGTGAGATGAGCCATTCTTGCGCATTGATTTTTCAACTGAATTTATTCGACGAGCGTCAATCTTTTATAGGCATTCAATAATATGGTCAGAGAGTTTTGTGTTCAGTACGTTTCACGGGATTCTCATGAACCTGTCACGAGTTATTGTCAAAAATGTTGTTTTGACCTTGACCTCTTTCATGACCTCACGAATCATGAGGTGAGTACAATTCAGGTAACCACGAGAAGTTAATGACCAGGTGGACACAGTCGATAGGTTGACTGATGTCCAATCAACGAATATCTTTTATAAAAGTAACACCAAAAAAGTTGCGTTTCTTTTTTTGAACAGTATACTATAGCCTATATTGTTTTCTGCGACTGTGTATAACAGATTGACCAGCTGAGCACTTTTCACCCCTGACATGATGCTATTTCCATCCTCTCCTTACTTACACCATAGAGATATCGATGATAGAATCATAGACTGCCCATCTGTCTGACTCAGTCTATAACAGTTCTGACAGAGGATGCTATAGATAATATATGGATCTGACAAATCTTCGACCCCGAAGACAGATGCAGTGTCGAAATTGTAAAGTAAAAATACAGTATTTTTAACTTTGTCAAATGAGTGACATATTGATGTGTTGATTGCTGAATTATTGTTATATGAAATTTTGACAATGTATTCTTGGATATGTTTCGCACATATAGTAATGCGTTAATAGATGATTGACTATGAAGATGAAAACATGATTAACTAGATATAACTTGGATATTTTGACAATGTATTCTTGGATATGTTTCGCACATATAGTAATGCGTTAATAGATGATTGACTATTAAGATGAAAACATGAGTAACTAGATATAACTTGGATGTTTTATGGATTGGATCACCGTTACAATATTATAACTTGGATACTTTGAGAAAAAAAATGGAATACTTTATACGGTATGGACACCTAGATATAACTTGGATGCACATTGATTGGAGTACTAGGAAAGTTCCCAACACAAAGAATTTAAACTACATTGAGTAAATTAAAATAGGAGCCATACTGGAAAATCTTTGATGTTAGAATTATACAATTTTTTCTCTCACTTTGTTAAAATAAAACGTTGTCAACTATGTTATTCCACAATTTTAATTAACATAGATACTCAGAAAATTTGCTAGACTTATGGGTAGATTACTACTACATACTTTACAACACTGATACTTGTTGAAAATATTTTCACTGTTCCCACTCGTGTAAGTTTTGAGTGACATATGGATTAATGTTATAACTTTTGTTGTCCAGGGTTGCCAATTGGCAAAATTTTATAGCATATGCCCTGATATGATAAGGGTTTTAAATTTTTGAAATGATGTCCATTAATAAGGCTTGGTAAAGGGATAACAGTTTCATATATATATACCAGAGCCCCCGGTTAGTGATTTAAGTTAAATTTTTCGAAAGAATTTTTGGACTTAGAAAGATTTTGGGGATTTTTTATTATTTTGATAGTACTCAAATGTCTCCCTGCGGGATACATTTGCATGGCCCCGGGATCTATATGTGGCCGTATGACCTACCACCACCAGCATTCATTCATGCTAGAGCCCAGTTATAACAAGAGGATACCACCATTTTCTTGAAACAGACAATAAAAGTTTAACTAAAATAAAAATTAACCCAAGGCATTAGGGGAGGGAAATAAAACGGTACATTTCTCTAAAAATCAGCATTAGTAAAGAGGCACGCTGAATCTACCGTCAGCTGTCATAGTGATATTGGAAATGCAAGGACAACACGTGACGTTGTTGTCCAATGAAAAGAGTGATTTTACCCAAGCTAACCCAAGCTTGCCGACGGAAATATTTTAGTCAAGCAGTCCTGATAAGTAGAGCGATGCAGTAAGACGTTACTACAAGCTGTCTTTTCTAGTTGAGATTTCAACGAAGTGTTTAGTATCAGTGATTCAACTTTGAAAGAAGATATTCATAGAAATGTGTTTATGATTTTCATGGATATCTGTAAGTACTGAGCAGCACTATGCCATATTTTTACATGTTCCAGCTCGCTTCGCTATGTATTATGAACCATGATCTTTGACCCTAGTTTGAAGGGACAGCTGAATTGAAATTAAAGAATTAAGCCAATGGATAAAACCAAAACCAATGGGAGGAGAATAAACATAAAGTATTGAATAATCCTGAATATTGGAAGAAATAAAGAAACATGGAAAATAATGACACATTGAGACATTTATTTGTAATTCCCTTGAATATGAAAAAAGTATGCCTATTATGCCAAGAATTGACAACTTCGATACTTATATATATATATATATATATGTAAATTCATGTTGCGGTTTGGTTATATAACCACTCAAACCATTTTTGTTGGAACTAAATAAATTATTATGGAAACGTATAAGATGTTGAGGAATTTGAGTATGATTGAACTGGAAGGATGCATGGTCTTGTTGCAATCTAAATAATAGAAAGTAAAGCTCTCAGATTACACTAGCAGTAGAAGGATATTGGATCGATACCTGTAATCCACAGATAGGGTGAGATAATTAACAACTCTGGCGAGCTTGAAGCCAGTACATAATCAAATCTCACATTACTCATTTAATAGAGTCATTATAACCTGAGCCTAATAAGCACCACGGCTACATAATACATAATTAGTACCGTGCCCAGTCCCTCAAGGAAGATTGTAACACTGGATGGCACGGCTACAAATGTCAGGAAGCGAATGACATAGACCACTACCTGATCCACTGTAAAAAGTACGTACAACAAAGGCTTGAATTAAAAACTTACTATAGAAATCACAATATAGACATGACAGGTGATAAGGTTTTAAGTATAGATGCCCCAGGAGAAGCCCAATCAATACTAAAATCAATACTAAGAAGATATATACAAAAAACAAAGGAAAACATATAAGGCTAGTACTTCAGAAAAAACATTTAACCAAGTTAAAATTAAGCAACAAGAACTAACAAATCTTTTAAAAAAAAAAACAACAACAGAAAGAAAAAAAAACAAACTTACTAACTACTCATAGGTCAAGGAAAGACAAGAAGGTTAAAAAAACAACAACAACTCAAAAAGAACAAATACTAATACAAATTAAAACCAACTGTAAAGGGCAATAGGTATCTATAAACAATACAAAATAGAAAATAAAATGGACAAATACTAATATAAATTAAAATCAGCAACTGCAAACGACAATAGCTATTTTAAATCAATACAAAATTAGTAAATAAAATGACACTAAATACCCCAATTATAACCAATTTTCAGGTTGAACAGGGTAGACCAAGATGGAACGAGAAGAGGCAATAACGGTCAGCAGTTAATTAAGTGCCCGCTCTCCACCCATCACCTCTTAAAAAAAAAACAACAAACATCCCATTTAAATTTATTTTAAAATGGGAGTTCATTTTTTGGCTCGGCATTAAAAGCCGGCAAACAAAAATTGATTCAGAAATAACTAATTGTTTTTATTTCTGGTTTTTTTTTTTGTAGGTCTGGCACACCCCTTCAGAACAATCTTCGCATTCACATTTTTTTATAGTGCCTATAAATTCACTAATATATTAAGAAGTTCCCTTAACTCCAGTAACAGAGTTAAAGGTGCCCTTAACTACTTTAACGTATTAAGAAGTGTCCCTAACTCCATTAATATATTATGTAATTTTAGTGCCCCTAACTAACATACCGGTATTTGTTAAAGTCACCTGAGAGATCTCCAAACCATGGTTGCTAGATTAGCTTTTTTAACGCCAAATTTCATAAATCTGGCTTTGTTTTTCATTTGGTTGACGTCAGAAAATTCATTTGCCTTTTTGTCTTGTTCCTGGCTTTTTTACATGCCAAAATTATCTGCACAAAACTTACATACCATTCTTTTTCTAAATCATTTTCCTTTAAGAGATATGTTTTTTGGTCAGTCACATTTGGCAATATTTCTGCCGCCAAGAATGTGGGCAAGAAGGCGCCAGCCGCCAACCGATGTCGGCTGAACACATTTGTAACTTTTTTATAAGACAATTTTGCTCAAGTCAGCAGCAGACCGTGTGGTCTTCGGTCAGAAAATGTGGGTGTCCAAAAAAAAAAAAAGAAAAAAACTGACTTGGAAAAATGTTCTATATAAACTTTAATGTTGACCCTGGGCGTTTTGCGCCAGTTTCTAAATCTATGGAGCGCTGTGACACGTTGAAGATTTACGACCAACGGTATCCGACACATGTAATTATGGGGACCCGGACAGTCACAAATGCCAGCATTGGAAGTCGTCAATAGCGGTCGTTGAAATAGCGGCAGTTGGAAATTCGGTTTAAGTGTGCGTAAGTGTTACCATGTATTATGACTAGCAGTCAAAATTGTACCAAATCTAGTACATTATAACCAAATGTAGCACCGCTGCGTTAGACTCTGTCATAAAATAGTACTGTAGAATGAAAAAAAAAATGAAAAAACACAAGTAGTTTTTCATTTCTACCGTTTTATCCCCGTCTTACAGCATTTCTCCTCATATTCTCATAAACTAGTACTGAAGCAGTTGCCATGGTGATAGAAAAATGGAAAAGTGGTGGGGTAAATATGACCCCACTTATCCGTTTAAGAGATAAATCACACTGATGGAGTGATGCTATGATGAGCGTAAATAATATTATTCATTATACCTGTACATTTCCAAACACTACATAATATTATGGATCATAATTTCTACGAATTACGATATATAAAACTATGCAGGCTTACACAAAATGTGAATGCTAGTCTTCACATAAACATTTTCTGAGATCCCAGGAAATTTCCAGCTCCTCTCCTTTGGCTCCCTGGCCCCCCTTTTTGACTCCGGGCTCAGGTACGATGTACCCCCTGCACCCCCGCCCCTGGGGCCTGGGGGGGGGGGAGCTAATTGACAAAGTAGTCAGTGACCATCAGGCCTGGTAGCGCTTTTAGGACAGGAACAAAATGTCTCCATTTAGCTCGGTCGGTGGTAATCCTTAGTATAAAAGACAATATAATAGACAATATAATATACCTGTCACAATAAGTAGGGGATATTGAATTTAAAAGTTATCCAAAGACAATATATTTCAAATTAGTTCATTTATTCCTTCGTACAAGTAAACTTGAGCATCATAACAAGACATTTGCGGTATAAGAAGTGTTATGGCTTTACTCACACGGTTGTGTGCAACAGTTGCAGGAGGCTGGTAACGCTCACCTCGCCGTCGCCAGACACGTATTCGACGATCATGAAAATTCAAAACGAAACGGGACTCATCAGAAAACATCACTGATGCCCACTGTTGATTGGTCCACCGATGATGACGCTGGCACCAATCCATTCTTGCTCGCCTGTGTTGTGGTGACATGGGCAAAGCTACAAACGGTCTGCGTGAGGCCAGTTGCGCTTGGTGCAAACGGTTTCGTACTGTCTGAGTTGAGACCCGGTTACCAGTGGTCTGTTGAAGGTGTTGCTGAAGTCTAGTAGCATTTAGAGTCCGAGTTCTGAGGGCCTGAGTAACAAGAAGTTGATCTTGGCGGCGTGTAGTGACTCTTGGGCGGCCAGTCCGAGGCTGATCAGCCACTGTGCGGAAATTTTGATACTTGTTCCACAGTCTGCTTACAACTGACTGTGAAACATTGAGGTTCTGAGCAGCATCCACTTGCTGACTTCCGGTTTGCAAGATGCCCATGCCTATCCATCTCTGCTGTTCTGTCAAACGTTCCATGACGAGGAAAAGAAATTTTATCTGTTGCAGAGTCTTTCTATACCTGTCCATGGTGAGTAGTGTTCATCAAACCCCAGATACACGCATTTTTGTGAAAAAGAATAATGTGTGAACTTTACGGATGGGCCCCACCTCTGTTCTTGGCTTACTCATCACGAGTCACCAGGTCAACATGATATTGCACGTGAGAGTGGAGAAGAGCGTGCTCGATATGTCCGTACAACCATTAAATTACGAAATCCACTCTTTTGTAAAATAATACATACCATCTTAAAATATCCCCTACTTTTTGTGACCAGTATAGTAAAATAGACTTGATAATAGACAAGTGGTGCCTCTGACAGTGTTAAAAACGTGGCATTATGGGATATAACAAAGACTTTGAGCACGTTAGTATTGCGAAGGGAAGTAAAAAATAAATTTGTTAATTAACAAAGGGAAATAATAGTAAAAATCAAATATTATTATTTTTATATTGTACAAGTTGTAATAACATTTTTATTGCTTTTGTAATGATTAAATACTTTAAATAAACACGTAATTGTTATGCAATACATAGAGTAAAAATGTATTAGTATTTTGTTTTAATAACAAAAGAAATAACAGCTGTAGCTAGTTAAATTTTTTTAGCCAGTCTTAAATTTTAGTTTTTGAACTAGTCTTTCAGCTTACAGTTTTAATCAGTAGTACTACCCCATTTATATTAGATCTGTACCTACTCAGCGTTGTATTGCAATCCTTTTGGCTAATCTGAGACATGGAGAACAACAAAGACAACAACCAAAAAGCTACAGACTTTCATAAATGGGTGCTTGCGTAGAATAGATGGATTAAAATGGTATGACAAGTTACCAACGTGGAACTGAGGACAAGAACTAGACAAGTGCCAGTGGAATAAGAGATGAGAAGAAGACGATGGCGATGGATAGGACACACACTGAGGAATAGACCTCTCTTTGAGCCCCAGAAGGGGTAAAACAAAAGAACTTTACTTGATGCAAACTCGTAGTAACAACCATCCTTTCTTCTTCTTCTTTGATCCTTAGCCGCCGACCATAAAAGCAGTCAGTGGCCATCACGCCTAGTGGCGTCTTGTAGGGCAACAACAAATTGATTCCACTTTGCTCGGTCGGCGGCCATCCTTCGTTCAGTGCCCCAACTCTGGTTCATTCTTTGCATCTCAGCCTCCACAGTCCTCCGCCAGGTTGTTTTTGGTCGGCCTCTCTTTCGTTTTCTTTCAGGGGTACATTGCATAGCTGTTCTTGTGATGGCATCGGGGTCTCTTCTGAGGACATGGCCAACCCAGCTGCAGCGTCTGCCAGCTATGATGGTGTGCATGTCCTCTTGCTTGCTCCGAGTAGGCAGATCTTGGTTGGTGATGGTATTCGGCCAAAAGATTCGGTGAATTTTTCTTTGGCATGTTGTGTGAAA
This sequence comes from Oreohelix idahoensis, assembly GCA_024509875.1. Taxonomy (NCBI): domain Eukaryota; kingdom Metazoa; phylum Mollusca; class Gastropoda; order Stylommatophora; family Oreohelicidae; genus Oreohelix; species Oreohelix idahoensis. The sequence goes on from JAMPIV010022830.1 coordinate 51,934, forward strand.
AGAGGACAGTTTCAACATTTCCTTCTCTGTAACTCTCCAGCATTCCGCACCATAGAGAAGCACAGAAAGCACACAGCTCTGATATAATCTTAATTTTGTGCTTGTGCTGTATTGAGAGGACTTCCAGGTGTTATTTAGGCTAAAAAAGGCTGTTCTTGCCTTATTCATTCCGATGTTGATGTCTTTGCCTGCTCCGCCGTCTGGTGTTACTATACATTATAGGTATGTAAAGGTGTCTGTATGTACCTGATAAGGTGTTGTTTTACTTCTGTGTTGTAATACAGTTCACCCTATCTTCGGACACCCGAATCAAGGTAGACACCGACAGATGGTGAAGGTGATGGAGAGGTAGGATGTCTCTGGTCTGGTTTGTGTGGGTGGTGTGTTGACATTAGGTGTGCAGAACGTAGATGGATGTCCACACCGGACCACAGTACAAGTTACAGCAGTGTCACACAGACTTACGATGATGAGTCAATAAAGGAACAGCTAGTAACGTTTTCCCATTTATTATAGTCACAGCAACAAGACGTAGACAAATCCATGTAAGCATGACACAGGAACATGGCGGATATGAAAACAGTTCACTACAGTTGCATGTACATAAGTTCCAGTAAATATATGATTATCAAAGTGTTGCAGACTCCAATTGATCTCTCATTCCACAACTAGCAGAAGAAAACCCTGCATTACAGAACGGGTAAATAACTGTATAAATATCCAACAGTTTCATCCTGACTTTTCTTAGATCGCTCTTCTTAATTAAGTCAACCCCAAACATGGCGGGCGACGAAAATAGCATAGTCAATCCCTCTTATCGGACGTATCAAAGATAGGCTGTCCTTTCGAAGATAGTCTTATATAACTCCCTCGTACATCAGGCGAGTTTTCACTTTCAAAGTTATAATAGCAATAACTTGTAATTCATCTGGTCTTCCACTCCAGATAATTATATATTAGGCCTCTATAAAACAGTAAATACTGTGGATTCCTCATGTGTAGACATAAGTGTCTAAGTTCAAAATATACAGCTAATCATGCGGGTTTTAGAATAATATCTATTCTCCTGGGTTTTCTGTGTGTCAATCTAAACCTAACGGTCTTAGATGGCTCCAACGAGCGTAACAAGTAGAATACTCTGCCTTCCAACCATTCGTGAGCTCTCGTCACCGGTTGACTCAAAATATGTTCAGCTTACACTGTGAACAAAGGAAGTGTGAAAGTTTCGTCTTTTACCTTGCTTCGAATTCCAACACAACTTCATAGCAACTGCCGTCTTCCTGACCAACAAAAATAACACAGGGGACTTTAAGTAACAGTGGAAGAGTTTCCATCCCCAGAGGCAATGCAGAGACGTAACCAGACATTTCGCCTGACAGACCCAAAAATCTTATTCAAAATATTTTCCAAACATAACAAGTATAGATACAGACTACATTATTAGTTATGAAAACTGTACGTAACAGTCTTACCACACCTCCCGGGAAAAAAAAATGAAACATATTTTAAAAAAAATACATCTAGGAGCAACATACAATAGGCTCACAACGCATGAATAATGCGCAGATGAAAAGTATTAAGAATAAATATAACGCCAAATGTGAGGCTAAGTCGACATATGACTGGTGAGAATATATCTCATAATCTCAGAGAAAGCGTTTCTCTAAGTATAAATGTTTTCAGAGAGGTGTCACCAACTTATACAACAATACTGGCAATGACACAATGCATACACAAATTTCATACAATTTCATATTAAGTATATTAAGTTCATTATTAACAAAGAAGAAAAATCATCAAAGAATAGCGGTGAATATACATCAATGAACCCCTAAGTAGTGATACAATCACTCTATTACAAATTACAAATGTGTACCTAACTTGATATAGCAAGGAACTATTATAGATTTAGACGTATTAGGAAGTCCAAGACCTAACAGTTAGGTGGAATCATGTGGGCATCTAGACAAAATGTCTGCCATCACATTATCTGATCCACGAATAGCTCGTACCAAGAAATGAAAAGGTTGAAGAGCAATTGCATATCGAGTAGACCTCGAGCTCCTTAAATTCTTACTCTGTATAGCCGTAAGAGCTTTCTGGTCGGTTTCTACTATGAAATGTGCGCCTAGAAGGAATCTTTGTAGTTTGAGAATTGACCAGACCATAGCCAACAGTTCACGGTCTAAAACCGAGTAATTCCTTTCTGCCGCATTAAGTTTTCTGGAGATATACATTACAGGATGCAGAGTTCCAGAGTAATCTTGCATTAGTGCCGCTCCAATCCCAGTGGATGAAGCGTCGCTACGAAGAAAAAATGTCTTATCTTTAGTAGGTAACACTAAAATAGGTGGTGTTGAAAACATAGTTTTGATCTTTTCCAGCGAGGATTGGCATTCCTGAGACCAGTGAACTATATTAGGAGACCCTTTCTTTAGTAGTGTAGAAAGAGGTGCCATGATAGAGGATAGATTCGGAATGAATCGTCCATAAAATTGTATAAGACCTAAGAGACTTCGCACTTGCTTTTTAGTCTTAGGAATAGAGATGTTAAGTATCTTAGTGATATTATGGTCCTCTGTCTTTAGGAAACCATGACCGACGCGATGGCCTAGGAAAGAAATTTCGCTCAAACCAATGCAGGCTTTAGAGGGTTTCGCTGTCAGGTTATGCTCGCGTAAAGTAGACAGTAATTCAACTAACCCTGAATAGTGATCTTCCCAAGTATCGCTGAAAAGACAGATGTCGTCTAGGTACGCAATGACATCTGACTGATAAGATAGGATTCGACGCATCATGCGTACGAATGTAGCTGGTGCGTTCATAAGGCCGAACGGCATGAAATTCCATTGGAAAAGGCCTCTAGGTGTAGAAAAAGCCGTAAGTGGTTTGGCGCGTTCAGATAAAGGAGCTTGCCAATATCCTTTAGACAAGTCAAGTTTAGTGAAAAAATGAGATTTAGAAAGCCTAGTAAATAGCTCTTCTAGTAAAGGCATAGGTTCAGCGTCAAACTTCGTACCTTGATTCAATTTGCGATAGTCAACGCAAAGACGTATGTTAATGTCTTTTTTCCGAACAATAACCATCTTCGAAGAATATGCATAAGTGGATTGTTCAATTATTTTTAAATCTATCATCTCATGTAACTCCTTCTCAACCTGTGGTTGAAAATGTATAGGGATAGGATAAGGTCTGACCCTAATAGGATTATGGTCAGTTAGAATAATGTCATGTTCAATGACATGAGTTTGTCCAGGGATGTCAGTGAGGACATCCTGAAATGTTTGTAACATAGCCGAAACTTGTCGCTGTTCTCCTAGAGATAAATCAGGAGAGACAGTAACATTTTTCCATGATTCACTAGAATGAAGTGAAATCATCGGAAGAGGAAGATTTACATCTGAAAAACTTGTTTCCTCATCCTGTATTACGGACAGTGATGAGTAATGACCATGTTGGACTGGAGATTCGTCCGTTGCCTGGAAAATAGGCTGTAAATAATCCGGACGTTCATGGAATTCCGTAAGCATGTTGATGTGGAAGGTTTTATGCTTCCCGTCAATATCGACAATATAGTCAACATCTGACATTTTCGATATTATATCGTACGGACCTTTCCAAGAAATAAGAAGTCTGTTTTCCCTACAAGGTAGCAAAACAAATGCTTTGTCACCAGGACAAAGTTGTCGTAAGATTCTTTTCTTATTGGCAAATTGCCTTGCCTTCTGTTTAGCAAATTCAGAAGAAGAAGAAGTTTCTAATTTGCATGCTTCAATAATCTTTTGTCTAAGCGCGATGACATATTCGTAAGAGGATTTTGTGTCATCGTTAATATTATCAGCGGTTATGAGATCATGAAGCAACGACATAGGGCCGCGCGATTGCGCGCCAAAGACAAGTTCAAAGGGAGAAAATCCTGTATGTTCATTGGGGACCTCTCTGTATGCGAAGAGGGCCGCAGGTAAAACCCTGTCCCAATCTTGAGGATGATCCTCAGTTATCTTCCCTAATAAGTTTTTGAGTGTTCTATTTAGACGTTCGACCATCCCATTAGACATTGGGTGATAGATACTACTCAAAGATCTCTCTATCTGCAGAGTAGACATTTCTTGAGACATGGTATCCGATATTAGTTGGGTGCCATGGTCTGATAATATTTCTCCGGGGAATCCCAGACGAGAAAATATAAGCCAAAGAGCATCTGCAATGTCAGCAGTAGTAATGCTCTTCAGAGGAATTGCCTCTGGCCAACGTGTGCACATATCAACACACGTCAAGATAAACTGATGTCCTCTTGCAGACTTGATCTTAAACGGACCAATAATGTCTATTGCCATTTTCTGAAACGGCCGAATAGGAATGTCTGCAGCCTGAATAGGTGCAGCATGGCGTGGACCTTTAGATTTGACCTCTTGACATACTTTGCACGATCGACAATATATCTTTATGTCCTTGTTTACTAATGGCCAAAAGAAAGCCGCAAGAACTCTTGACTTCGTACGGGAAAAACCCATATGTCCAGCACACTGAGAGTCGTGAGCGTGCTGCAAAATGTTAACTCTCAAATTCTTGGGCACAAGAATCTGAGAATGACTTGACTTAATGGAGTCGTGTACCATACGTACAAGTACGCCATTCTTCATTGTAATCCAAGATTTACGATTTGTATCTTTATTTGGATCACCTTTTATTGCAAGAGTGAAGAATTTCTTTAGAGTGGGGTCATCTTCTTGCTGTTTTATAAATGAGTCACGAGAAATTACCAAGGGATCATCTTGGTTATGCACTTCATTATCTTCAGTAGATGAAGTTTGAGACATATGAAGAGCTTGAGCTCTAGTGACTACAGCATTAGCAGTTTGCATATTATGTTTTTCCCTAACGGAAATTTGTTGCGGAGTGCATTCTTTGATTCCGTGAATACGACCGATGATAAGATCAGCGATCGGATTCGGCAGAAGACATGCGTGTACATCTCCTGTAAAGAAAGGAGTAGCAATCTTAATGATAGCAGTAGAGTATTTCTCTAAGGTGCCGCCAAATGTTACACATTTGACTACTTTTCCTGTGGCACGAGAAGGATCTACGAGTGACTGCCTAACACCAATTGTGGTGCATCCAGAATCAAAAAGAACTGAGACTGGATTATCATTTACTAGACCTTTATGTAAGACAAGAGAACCTCTTCCATCATGCGCGACTGACGCAGGAAGAGCGGGAAGAGGATGGCCACAACTTAAAGTAGACACCGTAGTTGGTTCAAATAATGTTTTGCATTGGGGGCACTGAGATGCTCTCCCAAAATCAAAAGCGGAACATGCCATATTATTAGCATCATTATTATCTTTAGTCTGTTTATAGGCTTCATGGGACTCTTGCTGTGCAGAGTTTGCCTGATAATGTGATTTATGTTTTTTGTATTGTGATCTACCTCGATTATTATTGCCTCTGTAATCATTATTGTTTCCTCTATTGTAACCCCTATTTGGGTTTGAGTCATAGTTCTCATGGTTACCATTATCATATTCATTATAATGAGTATCTCTGTAATTATGATCTTGTTGTCTCCATGACGGATAACTTGGATAGTTTCTATAATGACTTCCTCTGCGGAAATTCCTATAATTGTGATAACCCCTGAATCGAGGGCTGTCGGCTCGTCTCCAGTTCTTCGAAGAAGAACCATGAAATGATTGGTTACCTTGGTTTTGATAACTATTATGGTTACCTTTTTTATCAAATCTGTTTTGAGGTCCCTGAAATCTGTGTGAATAATTGGGATTGTATGGTGCTGCTGAAGCAACTGGCATACTCTCCTTAATCTTAGTGTTGCCAAAAGTCACGTCGGGGTGTGCAGTGACATATTGGGAACAATATTCTTCCATTTCTTTTAGTGTTTTGGGTTTACGCTCATGTATAAATTCAAGGAATGGTTTATTTACACATGACATAATCTTATCTCTGAGCAACAAATCCATAAGTGCTTCATATGTTTTTTTCTGTTTTGGATAGCTCAATCCATCGTGTAAATGTAAGACGTGCCTTTGCAATGAATTCTGAGAATTCTACTCCTGCCTCAGGCACGATCGTCTTAAACAACAGACGATAACCTTCTTCTGTCAATTGATATTTTTTTTATCAAGGCTGCTCTAATAACATCATAATTATCTTTATCAGCCTCTTCTACCAGGCTTAAACTAGTCAGAGAATCACCTCTCAAATTCTCTGATAACTGATTTGCATATTGTGATCTATCCACATTATGAGTACGACAGGAACGTTCAAATCTATCCAGCCAGAATGTAATATCGTCACTGGAAGGATTGAACGGTGGTAGTTTAACCTTAAAAGTAGAATGTTTACCATCATTACCAGATGACTGATTGACACTACTCATATTTGTCAACTTTAATTTTTCTATCTCATAAGCTAAAAGTTTCTCTTGATGTTCCAACTTTGCCTTTTCTTTTCTTTCTTCAGCCTCTATTTCTAGTCTCTTTTGTTCAGCTTCTCTGTCTAATCTCTTTTGTTCAGCCTCTCTGTCTAATCTTTTTTGTTCAGCCTCAGCTTCTCTGTCTAATCTCTTTTGTTTAGCCTCAGCTTCTCTATTTAGTATTTTCATTTCCATTTGGAATCTCTTTTCGTCTACCTGCATCTGCAATTTCTTTTGTTCAAATTCTAATTCCAATCTTTTCTCCTCACTTTTTTGTTTTCTCTCTTCAGCCTTCAGTTTATCAATTTCCAATTTTTGTGCTTTTTCATATTGACTGGTAGCATACTCCTCCAACTTATCACCAGTCTTGCCCAGGGATTTCCCTTGCTCAATAAAGTAATCTAAAGTCGACATAATGTCTAACAATATGTGACTAATATCCCTGAAATAACAAATTAATTTAATTCAACCAAACAGGAGCAAGTTTTTAACAAAAACTTGCATAATCAGCTCCCTTAATTTCAATGTCTTTTGAAGACAAGTCTTTTGTAAGAACTTGTATGATTATTTTACAATAATAATACCATCAGACTTTTATATCATAAGTTCAATCAAAATGTTAATAGTGTATGTCTAAGTATGTGTACCAATAGCAAACAAAACAATAACAATAATACGAATACAAATATTCAAAACACTACGATAACATTCGCAGAAGTCAACTAAAAAACTAAACTGAAGGAAATCTCACAAAGGATGTGATGATAACTGCGAAAATGTAAACAAAACAAATGACGTCACAGTGTATAAACATAAAGGTGTATAGAACTAAATGACAGGAAAGAGTAGACCTACAAATACAATCAAATTTAATCAAAACTAAAGAATAGAAAAAATGTTACAAAAACAACGAAAAAAGCACACCTCGTCACAACTAACACAAATAGCAACAAATTGTCGCTAGCAGATTTTCAATCAAGAAAATTGCACCTATAGAACACTAATATAAGACCTCTATCACGTGGTATATCTTATATTAGTCACACGCCCAACCTCTCACGGACATATACACAAAATATTACATGTAACACTTAAACATAAATATATATATTTCATATAATGTAGTGTAATGCAATGTGCTGCACAGAAGGCTTAGATGTTATTCTAATACAATAGCACTGCCACAAATTCTTGGCCTAAACTATTACAATGATCAATACAGAGCAGTGTAAGAAGATCCACTGTTGATATGTAATAAATAAGTCTTCTCGATTCGACTGCACTGTCCTTGTTGCCAAAAAGTTAAATATATATTTGAAAATTTGATGTGTACTTGACCTTCTCCAAAGACTGCAACATTTCGGGCAATGCCTGGTAGTTTGCAAATATAGCCAACTTGCTATATCTCGTAGTAGATGGTGATGAGGGTACTTCACGGCTTGAATGTTGATATCTGTTGAATGTCGAATGGGTAAGGGACCCCGAATGTGCTGGTGCCAGACCAAACCAGCATTTGGCCACCAAAGATGATACTGTGTTGTTTTACTTCTGTGTTGTAATACAGTTCACCCTATCTTCGGACACCAGAATCAAGGTAGACACCGACAGATGGTGAAGGTGATGGAGAGGTAGGATGTCTCTGGTCTGGTTTATGTGGGTGGTGTGTTGACATTAGGTGTGCAGAACGTAGATGGATGTCCACACCGGACCACAGTACAAGTTACAGCAGTGTCACACAGACTTACGATGATGAGTCAATAAAGGAACAGCTAGTAACGTTTTCCCATTTATTATAGTCACAGCAACAAGACGTAGACAAATCCATGTAAGCATGACACAGGAACATGGCGGATATGAAAACAGTTCACTACAGTTGCATGTACATAAGTTCCAGTAAATATATGATTATCAAAGTGTTGCAGACTCCAATTGATCTCTCATTCCACAACTAGCAGAAGAAAACCCCGCATTACAGAACGGGTAAATAACTGTATAAATATCCAACAGTTTCATCCTGACTTTTCTTAGATCGCTCTTCTTAAGTCAACCCCAAACATGGCGGGCGACGAAAATAACATAGTCCATCCCTCTAATCGGACGTATCAAAGATAGGCTGTCCTTTCGAAGATAGTCTTATATAACTCCCTCGTACATCAGGCGAGTTTTCACTTTCAAAGTTATAATAGCAATAACTTGTAATTCATCTGGTCTTCCCTCCAGATAATTATATATTAGGCCTCTATAAAACAGTAAATACTGTGGATTCCTCATGTGTAGACATAAGTGTCTAAGTTCAAAATATACCGCTAATCATGCGGGTTTTAGAATAATATCTATTCTCCTGGGTTTTCTGTGTGTCAATCTAAACCTAACGGTCTTAGATGGCTCCAACGAGCGTAACAAGTAGAATACTCTGCCTTCCAACCATTCGTGAGCTCTCGTCACCGGTTGACTCAAAATATGTTCAGCTTACACTGTGAACAAAGGAAGTGTGAAAGTTTCGTCTTTTACCTTGCTTCGAATTCCAACACAACTTCATAGCAACTGCCGCCTTCCTGACCAACAGAAATAACACAGGGGACTTTAAGTAACAGTGGAAGAGTTTCCATCCCCAGAGGCAATGCAGAGACGTAACCAGACATTTCGTCTGACAGACCCAGTTCAAAAAAAAAAAAAAAAGGCCTCCCGCCGGAAATCTTCTTCAAGCCCTCTAGTTTGGGCATGCGCTGTTCGCATCACCTCTGACCTCAGCAGTCAGCTGGTATAACCTTTTAAGAGGAGTAACTACATATTTACTTTCCCTCAAAGCAAAAAATGAGTATTCGCCCTTAGATTATGGTTCTAACGAAACATACATTAGACCCAAAACTCTTATTCAAAATATTTTCCAAACATAACAAGTATACAGACAGACTACATTATCAGTTATGAAAACTGCACGTAACAGTCTTAGTTGCTGATTCCTTACTTATATGGGCTTAGGGTTGCTCACATTGATCGTCATGACCTCAGACTTCTTTAAATTGATGTTCAAGCCCACCTGTTGGCTAAACTTATTAAGCCTATCCTTTTTTTCCAGGAAAAAACGGAGACAACCATGTTGAGTCGCTATTGTTATTTCCCCATACTTGTGACAACAGATGTTAGTTTGTCTTTTATCTTGAAATCAGTTTTTAGATCGTGCTTTATGCGAATAGAAATTGCACTGTCAATACGGTTTGCTGATTTAATAATTATCAGTTTTTGGTCGGGCTTACAAATGGCCGACAAATTCAATGACGAACATCATGATAATAATATGATCATAAGAATTGATATTCTGGCAAGTAAAACTCCGGAACCAGTGGCTGGACATCAATGACGACACATTTTTATTTGTGGACGAATAACAGAAGATCATCAATATGGCATGTCAGATAAAGTACATCAATTACAATTGTCAATGTCCAATTTGACAGACCTCAACGACTGACTACTGAAGTCCCAAGGATTTGCATCCAGCTATGTTAAGTCTCGCACACTTAACACCTATGCGAAAAACGACTTAACAAACCACAAACGATGTGTAAGATTTCTGTTTCCTTAGAAAATAATCAAACACATGGTACTTAATTTTAGTTCAGCTACGTCGTAGGGTTTCAGAATCTGATTTATGGTGTCAAGATCCAAGGTCTAGCTCAGATAACATCCCTTTCCTGCTCGGCCGTGAAACTGAATTTGAATGAATGAAAGGAGGATTGTTTTTCATCCAGTACAAAGCAAGGCGACCACAATTGAGGAAATAAAATGGAATCGGAAAGTGAAAGTCAGCGTTACTCTAGAAAGTAAAACGGGAAAGAAGGGTTTTAATTGTATCTTTTGTCTATTCAGTTGTTCCCTCATTATTCCCCCCCACCCCCTTCCCACTGTTATCACTATAAAAACGAGTGTGCATTATAATTTCAAGAACAAGGTAGTATGGTACCTTTATCCCTTTTCCCCGTCTCACTTACATCACTACTATCATTACAATAAAAAAAAAAATGTACAATGGATAACTCTTTTAAATGTGCAAGGAAGTGTTTTTTTTTTTTTTGCAAATGAGTGAGTGGTGCGAGGGAGTGATTGTTTTTTTTTTGCTCAAATGGAACGCGAATAAAGATAATAAAAAAGAAACAAATAATTTGAAAAAAAAAATACGCCTCATGCGAGCATTTGGAAAAAAATGCGACTCATGCCAGCATTAAAAAAAAAAAAAAAATCTGGTTCTATTCAGCGCTCCTGCCCAACGCAAGCATGGATAAACAAGCACCGTCGCTTGAAAAGATGGTCAGACAGATTGTGCGATAAAATACTGTCGCTGAATCGTGAAGCGTGAATGCGACGCCATAAGATAAGAATTACTCCTGTAGCAAATACCGCCTAGGCGAGTGGCGTGTTAGAGACTTTCCCTATGCTATGTCCAGCATAAAGAGTAAACTGTATGAAAGGGAAAAAAATAAATGCCAAATAAAAGTGATCGGAGAGAAAAACGAAGAAGAAAAAATGATACTGCCGTAGGGCTGGAGGTGTGAGAGATCACACGAAAGGGCATGGACAGACATTCCGTCACAAATATATCTACGAGTAGTAAATGAATACAATGATTTAAAAAAAAATGTGCAATGTATATCTTTAGAGCACAAGAAAGAGTGTGTAAATGAGTGTGTGCAAGGAGTGAAAGTTTTTTTGTGTTTTTTTTTTGTTGTGGTTGTTGTATACAGCTCCTCATTGTATTTTCATTTTAATACTTATATGCATGCTATTATTATCAATGTTTCAATGCATGTCTTTGTAAATTTCCACGGAATGTGAATAAAATTTTTTTTTTTTTAAATGATTTTTACTTGATCTAACCAGTAATTTAAACGCCTCACAATAACCAATAACTGAGAGAGCGGTTAGTTTTCGTCTGGTTTGTTGTGTGTGTGTGTGTTTTTCTAAGTGGATATTTCTCCTTTTCTGCCAAATCCAAATGGAAGCTCAAGACATAATTCTAAACATGGAAGATGCCCTGGAAGGCGGGTCGTTACACAGACCCGGTACCCTGGTTCTGACAACATCCGGACCGCAGGCCGCAAGAGCATAGTACTCGCTGATGGCGAGTATTTTGGCTGGACCGGCTGGGGTGGGCTCAAATAACTTTGTAGCCCTTTACAGATTCTCAAACTCTCTAAAATGGTATGCGACCCTGACGACGTCAGCACGTATAACGCACTATCAAAACCTTCATGGGAAGAAATTTGAATGGGCTTGTGATGGAATAACTTGATACAGCGATAAAATCCTCCATTTATAAAGATAAAAGTTAAAATAAATTGTAGGGATAAAATATAATTAAGTTACGCTGCGGTTTTTTCGCCTACGCCACAAGCGCGTTGATTTGGTAGATCGTACCATCGTTTCTAGTGTCATTGGAAAAAGAAAAAAACTAATTATAACATGGGGACGCGAAAGGCCTATTCGTTCAGACGGGGTAGGAAAGGAGAAAAGAAAAAAAATGATGCTGTCTGCAAGCGTTTGAATCTAAGCCTAACATACGCGCGAACTCGTAGTTAGTGTTTGAAATACGAGGTAAAGTAAGAACATGTAGCCACTTAGGTTACGAAAACAGACTTAGCTCTTATTTAGAATGACGTAAAACTCTCGAAAATAGCTGGACAGCACATGGGAAAGAAGTGAACGCGTGGTAGTAAAGATTTCAAGACTAACATGGAAAAAAATATGGAATTTCTTATTAATAGGTTTAGAATCACAAAAATTAGCTAGTTTGATAGCCTATCTTTTCCTGACAAATAATATGCTTTCAAATAAAAGGACGAACAGATGAATCAGAAGTTATTGACAAAAGACTGATTTGTTCGATGCAGACTCGCAAACACATGTTAGTTTTGCATTCACTAACGTTACATTTGACGCGTCCTTGAGACTAAGGCAGAAAAACAAGTACATGTAAACAAGGGGGAGACAAGGAGGAGAGAATCTAAAAATATCTTCGCAGTAGAAATCTAAGCAGTGGGTGAGAAAAAATTTGTGTAGTTTTTTTTTGTAGTTGGTCCAAAACCAAGTGTTATTTTGGGAAAACCCAAGTTCGGACCGACCGACAGACAGAAATACACTACACACTAGACCGAAACTGGACCCAAATTGGACATTTATGTTTGAAATTTTAAACTGTAGATGGGAAGTACTCTCATTGGACGAAATAGTTAAGGTTATTGAAAAAAGTTGCCGGCAAGTTGCCATTTTTTTTAAGACTGTCCATACGAGCAGATCGTTGAGGCTAAGAAGTTTGTCGTCCATTGAATATATACTAATAATAGTGGGACGCCCTAGTCTAGCCAGCAGCTCAGCTGAGTTTGTGCTATTTCAGCGTATCTGTGTGTTTTATTCTGAATTGTGGTAAGGCTAAAATTATTAACCTTTTATTTAACAATTCTGAGTGATTGATACTGCCATATAATGAAAAGTGATTACGACAAGTGAGTACTTATTCTAGGTCCCCAGCCGACTGTCCAGGGCCTAGAGGTTGAAATATAGTAGGATAAACTATCAGAAATGTAGAATACAGATGTTTCTTTTCAGGTGGTCAGGTGGAAACATATCACCCACCTTATTATATGAAAAAAAGAGATCAATGAAAATATTTCAGAAGCAGCGCAGACCCTAAATGAAAGGAATGGAACTAGTGCTACTTGATAACAGCTTGGATGTAGATGTGCTGGGTCGGTCAGAGAGATCTGACCCCGCCTTGTTAATGCAATGTAAATTATGCTTGTAAACATGGTGGATTAGGTAGTATGTTAAGACATAGCCTAATTTTGTGGTTTCAGAGTTTCTTTGTCTGGCACTGTGCTAGTGCCAGATGTTCTGACGAATACACCATTGCAGGAACTGAGATGCCTACCATACTACCTCAGAGCATATGAGGAGTGAGCCTAAGGAACAACTTTCTTTAAGCGTCACAGGCCAGTTAAGTAGTAAAGACCTGGCCTGCTGATTCATCAACGAACATAATCTACTAGAAACTACCTTGTGTATTAATAACTTTTTCCACCATTAACCCTGTTTAAAGAGCAAATGAACAATGTTAACCACAAACTGGAGATGATGAAAATACCCCGACCCGACATCCAGCACTAGTTCCTAAAGACTTTTAGTTAGTACCTTACTTACTTACTTAGTCGTTCCTCTTCCACCGTGAGGTGCAGAGGTCTGGAAGAGAGAGCGCCAGACCATTCCATCAGCTGTCTTCCCCCTGGCCTGGTTCCACCCCAGCCCCCGGTCCCCCAAAGATTGTCCAACGTTGTCCTCCCAGCGGACTCCGGGTCGTCCCGGAGGTCTGGATCCCCGGCTCTCTGCCTCCCATGCCCGCCGTGGCAGCCGATCCTCTCCCATTCCGCAGACATGGCCAAACCATCCTAGTTGGGACTGTTCTATTTGGGTCTGCAGCGGGTGGGACTTTAGGCCTTGACGTATCGTCTGGTTGCGGTTAGTTAGTACCAATATTAGTAAATTCAACGTATATATATATATATATATATATATATATATATATATATATATATATATATATATATATATATATATATATATATATATATATATGTACAAGTTTTTCATGTGTTTACCCGATTCTATGTAATTTTATTGAAATTGATAAAATATTTTAATTTAAAAGTCCTGACCAGAAGAAAAACTTGGTCCAGGACAAAATAAATTTGAAAAAAATTGTAATTCCTAAATTTTAAACACAGTGTTAATTAACTTGATCATAGAGCTTAATATTAGTGTATGTGTGTTTGTATACTCAATTACCAGCACACCACATTTCATTACCCTAGACATTAAACTTAGCTATCAGTCATATAAATCACAAATAAGTCTGCTTGAGGTCATAGGTGGTAGTAGTAAGGTACTCTGTAAACTCACATAAACTGTTATCCTCAGGGACCTTCACAGCTGACCTCATTCAGTACACTAAGTAACCTAGCAGCCACACTTAATAACATCAAAACCCACCACAGGGCTAATCCCAAAATGTCTATAATCATAGAACACCAGGAACAGGAGAAATCCAAGCTGGTGCTACACTGGCTATCCCCAACCATCAAAAAGGACGCTGTTCTATCAATTGTCACATCCATTATGGGTGACAAAGAAGCTGAGCTTTTCAATTACGAAATTCCACAGATAAGTAACCCGACCAGAAACATCCCGCACTATGTTAACATGAAGCTACAATCGTAGGGACACGAGACAAACAACAAAATGTTTCGTTACGATGACCGGCAGACGAACGCCATGCGCGATATGTGGTTTGGACAGTCATTGGGTCAACCAATGCCCAACAAAGAAACCGCAAGTAGCAACAACAATCACAGTTCCGGATAAGGAACAACCTGCAAAATCTGCACCACCAACATCAGTTGCACCTTTAATGCAAAACACTCCCCATATAGCCAATGACGTACCACAAGACACAAAAAACATGGCTTTACTCGAATCTGACCCAGAAGATACGTGTAGCGTGAGGTTTTTATTGGCTCTAAGATCAGTATAGTACTGACAATACAGAAATAGAATTTCTGCAGAAAATGGTGGTCCCAGTGTATGAGAGAACTACTGGTATCACAAATTAGTTACGGCTGTGAATGATCTGATCTCGAAAATTTAGTAGAGTGGAGACAGTCATAAAATGCCACCCCCGCTGTGTAACTAACTGTGATATTAAAACAAGGAAACAGATTTCACTTAACAATTAAAAAATTGACAAGTCGTTCAAATACAATTTCCTTATTTATTAAGTCTATACACTATCTACTCTTGTGCTGAAGGGTGGATGTTGGAAGATGGAATACATTGGATTTGTAAGTTAACATATGATTTACACACACACACACACACACACACACACACACACACACACACACACACACACACACACACACACACACACACACACACACACACACACACACACACACACACACACACACACACACACACACACACACACACACACACACACACACACACACGCACGCACGCACGCACGCACGCACGCACGCACGCACGCGCGCGCGCACGCACGCACGCACGCACACACACACACACATATATATATATATTACAAGTCTTCCAATTATAGGAACAAAATTATAGATATCAGCTGTGCTGTTAATCAATTATAGAAACTTTATGAGCTGTGCTGTTAATCTTGTCTCTCACTACGCTAAATCGTTTTTTCGTCATAGACAGTTAATTTCTCACACTTGCCGACGGAAATGGTACTAATGTGTACTCATCTCTTAAAACAGTTCTGTCCTTCTTAATTCGTTGCACACAGCACCCGCTGATGATCGTTCCTTTAGCCCACCCAAGACTGAGGGGGACTAAGGATGTAGCTTCGATACAACCACTATGCTCCTGCGAAGTTCCAGGCAGCAGGATTGACCCGAACATACGATCTCAGGTTGGATGACACGAATAAACCCGTAACAAGGAAAAATAGGGGCTAATTTCTGTCATCAAGCCCACCTATTTCTAGTGTATATGAGATGAGCGTGTCTCAGGTGTCTGCATGTAGGATGAATGACAAAATGGCTGAGTATGATTTAGCAATAGCGAGAAAAGACAGGTGTGTACTTGCAAAACATTCTTTCTGATAATTCAATGCATGAATACATCCAATAATTTGTACACCGTGTCATAAACTTATTTTGAGAGAAAGGGTCTTAGAAATAGTGGTCTTGTTTAGAGTGGAGAATGATGGTGAAGGCCCAGTGATAATACGGGTTAGAAATAAATAGTTGCTTCACAGAGTGCTGGGGAGAGTAAGGGCTTTCCAATCACTCATGCGCTCACACCATTTTGGTGCTTCAAACTCACGGACGCTACGTGGATACAGCTATGTTAAACAGATATGGGAAATTTGGGCTTGGGTATTTCAACACATAACTAAATAAGTTTATGCTGTTTATTATCATTAAAATCAGTCACAACATGTATAATTTGTTACAGCAAAAATATCATTGGTACAGAATTTACTAATAACACGGAAGGGGGGGGGGGGGTGTTTATGATAACTGGGTAGATCGGATCATCCATTATGGCCGCTTTAATAACACCTCTGACAAAATCAGAGTGTATTTCTACCAGTGCGATAGGAAGCGTCCTGGGTGCATCACTCTTAAAAACTCCACTAAGTTTGACGGTTTCCTCTGTCTCCTGACTGGGTTTGACAAAGTGCCTGGCGACAATACTATCAAAACTTAATCCAGTGTCAAAGAGACACGTAGTTGAGGTACCATTCAAAATTACAGTTCCTCTCGTTGAGCGTCTGTCCCCCTCAGGTTGAGAATCAATGACATTGACTCTACCTTGCGAGGCTGTATGCAAACATCCGATTCGGTTAGACCCAGTCCGTTTGCCATGATCAGACGTCCCTGGTGTAGGGGTCTTCCCTTTTCCTTGACCTTGGTGGCCGAGCTGCCACGTAGGCTTGGTGGGTTGATCAGAATTGTTGTTTGGGGGAAATCGGGTTTTGTAGAATTTCGATTTTTCCTGGGGAGATCTCTGGGTATTATTTTCTCGTTGGGTATAATGCTGAGAGGATTTGGAAGAATAGGTTGACTGCTCTAGATTTTGCTTTCGAGATGGCTCATCTGTGGGTTTACGTTTAGTGCTGGGAAGCTCGGCCATTGCATTGGTATAGCGTTCTGCCTTATTGAGGATGTCCTCAAGCCTGACTGCACCCTGTTCAGCCAAAAATCTACGGTTTCGTTTGACAAAGTTGACTTTATCTGTTCCACAAGAACAAGTTCAAGAAGTCCCTCGTATGTAAGAGGTAATTCAGATAATTCTATGCACTTTGTCAAATAGCCCGTGAGACGCGAAGAGAACTGGGGAAATGTTTCCGTGCTCTCTTTTCGGCTGTTTCTGAACATTTGCAGAAATTTTCGGGCGGTCATCTCAAACCGCTCTAGCAAGGCCTTCTTTAGCATGTCGTAATCATGTTGGTTGGTTCCCAGCTTGGTATATACGTCATAAGTATTACCTTTCAACGCAGTTGAGAGTTTAAGACTCCAACGGGAACTCTCTAACCCATACAAATTTGCGAGCCTCTCGAATTTTTCTAGGAAGGTGTCAATTTTTTCATTGGGGCTGGGAAAAGACTCTAAAGTAAAAGACATCGCAGTTAATTGGGCAGATTGAGTGCTGGAGAGATCCGTTGACTGAGACTGGGGCGAAGACGGCTCTTCATTATTTGAAGTAGAAGCTCCCCGACTTTCTAAAGCCTTAAGCGCCGATTCGTGCTGTCTCTCCTTGTCTCTCTCCTCGCGTTGTCTCTCTTTCTCTCTTTCCCTGCGAGCTTCCATCTCTGCCTCAATTTTCTTCTGCTCCAATTTCTCTGCTCTTTCCTGTGCTTCTTTCCTCTCTGCTCTCTCTTGCTCCGCGTCATATCTTTCAAATTCCGTGTTTGCAAACACGTTCGCGGCTTCGCCCTCTAATCATGAGTCCTTTGCCTCCTGTCTCAAAATGGATCTCATCCTAATTCTGTCTGCCATGACAAAGAACTGGATGCTTCTAAGACTAGGGTATAAGAAGAAGAAACGAGGAGGGAAAAAAACTCAAAGCCGCTACGAGAAAAACACAAAGTAAGAATTACTTGAGATACCTCCTACCTTGTAATATGCTAACTTATCGCTGCTATTATCTGTCAATTAAGACTCTAAATGCAGGCGACTATGCCACGTTAATGGTAAGTTAAACACTAGAAAAAAATCTACTTTTACTAAACGGTAGAGAAAAATTTATATTAAAATAATTTAAAGGAAAAAACAATTTTTTCCTAAAATTTTAATTCTCCGCCACATAACTCCGCCCTCTGAAGTCAGTTTATGAGAAGAGACGTTGTTAACGAGACTCAAAAAGTCAGAACAAGGCGTCTTTAGCTAAGCTCAACTCTAGTAACTTCAAAAACCTTTTGTGACTGTAAAAACAATCACGCAATCCCAGCAAATCTTATAAAGAAAAATTTCAATTTTCTCTGCAAGAGAATAAAAAAACGTGACGAATTTATGTTTATCCGTAACTTTCTACTGCTGTGGAAAGAAAACAACCTGTAAATATGCTGTGTGGACGACCCAAATACTAAAAGGCGTTGTCTAGGGGTGTAATTATTTTTATTTATTACCCTATCTCACAAAGACAGATCATTCACACTCTATCTAGTTAGACCCAGACTTTAGATCAGACTCAAAATCTGTTTATCCCGGCGAGCCAGCCAATTATTGTCGTAAATTTATTTTGAGAGAAAGAGTCTTAGAAATAGTTGTCTTGTTTAGAGTGGAGAATGATGGTGAAGGCTCAGTGATAATAAGGGTTAGAAAGTAAATAGTTGCTCACATAGTGCTGGGGAGAATAAGGACAGACTCTTTTACGACAATCTGTTTCTCTCAATCTACTCCTTTAAAATAAACTCTCCTTCCTGGCTAAACAATTATTTGCCAGTTTCCAATCACTCATGCGCTAACACCAATTTGGTGCTTCAAACTCACGGACGCTACGTGGATACAGCTATGTTAAACAGATATGGGAAATTTGGGCTTGGGTATTCCAACACAGTACTAAATAAGTTTATGCTGTTTATTATCATTAAAATCAGTCACAACATGTATAATTTGTTACAGGAAAAATATCATAGGTACAGAAATTACAAATAACACGGCCAAGGGGGGGGGGGGTGTGGTTAATGAACAGTGGTATTCACTACGCCCTTCCCGCTTTTAATAGACAAGGATAAACCCAGTCCAATGATAGGCAGTTATCAGAAAAAATAGATAATGTAACCCAACAGTAAATTTTATTACTCTGAAAAGAGGTGTTACAATACTAAGTAGGGGTGGTAGAAAAAATCCTGTTATTCTCAATTGTTTTCCCTTTACTAAGCAAATGAAAAAAAGGGGGGGGGGGTAAACTGAGTTAACAAGAATCCCACTTAAAGGAACAATGCAGGGAATACAGTAAAAGTATTACCCGGTAGGCAAATTAACAAATGGTTTGCAAAAATTAAATCTCCTGTCATTCATGCACGCTCGTGAGGGCTCACACTCATATGCTCACACACACTTACCGATCGTAGAATCTGGCACTCCATAGAAATACAAAACATCAATAAAACACTTGACATAGGTAGTGTCTTTATCTTCTGTGTCCAGCCCCAGATTATCAGGTTTATGTGTTAGTACAGTCCCGAAATCGCTGGACTGTGAAGACTAAGTGTTCTTAGTTTTAGTTAGGTTAAAAGGAAGGTTCTACGGGATGGCACAGTCTTAGATATAGGTGGGGACTATGGTATGGTCTCATTGATTTCGCCGCTGGTGGGAAAAATTCCTTCAATGCGTGATGATAACAACTGACCGGTAAGGTATGGTTTACTTCGAGGGTTTTAAATCCAGTGAAGAAAAATATGCACAGTCAGTGTTCGGAAGATTTCTATTTTCTTTCGTTAATAGAGCAGTAAAATAATGCAAATAAGCTCTGGCAGTGTTCTCCAGTTAATCTTAAATTAATTGATGCTGTGTTAAATTGTTCTTTGGGTTTGCTTTCTTTCTTGCAAAAATTTAGATAGCGGAATCCCAACAGAGGATCGCCACAAAGATTAAAATTTAAACATTCTCATCAAATTCTGGAGGGTTTAAGAACCGAGTCTGTAGGACTCTATACAATGTTTTTTGCTGGGATGCAAGGTTATGATCACCCTATATGAAAGATAGAAAACATGTAATTCATACCGAAAAACAAATAACACTCTAAAGCGCGATAAATTACCGTTAAGGCTATTATATACACTCGCGTATTTAATTATATACTTTAAGAAAACACTTACGGAGTTTAATGGTTAAAACACACATCTATATATATATAGGACTTAACTTAATTAATTAGTTATAAATTCCTTCGCGACTTTAAAAGTTAATTTAAGCATTTTAAGCATCTATTATCTTTGGAAATACTATAATAGATATAACATTAAATTTTCAACTGGAAACTTTTGAGATAGGTTAAATTTAACAGATTTAAAGCAACACAAAATCCAGTGAAATAAAAATGAATGAACTAGACCACTGATCACTAGAAACTAATATATATATATTATACCGTTAAGCACAGAATAACTACACTCCAATATAGCCGAAATCCAGAGGGAATTCTAGCAGGATTCAACTACCTTGTATATGCTAGTGAATTTTAAAATGTCTGGCAACGAGTGATAAAATGGCATTCTTCAGGGTCTCTATATATATGAAATGGAATGAAAGAATGGGGGGACATGTTAGAATCTAACACCTTTTAAGATCTCGGGGAAAAATTGAGATTCTAGCCGCCCGCTCCTCGTCCGATTATTCAATTCCTGACCGCTCGGGTTTCCCGTTCGCTCCGTCTTTCGAGCGGTTTTCTGGTTGACACAGAGATGTGACATTCCTGCGAGAGACTAGCTTCGTCTGTTTTGAAATCGTCTTGCCTCTGATCGTGTGCTGCTTTCCTTCGTTTGATTTTGGCAACGCCTTTAAGGCAGGCGTACTGACCAAGTTAAGGAAAATAACTGCTCTTGATTGCTCTAGAGATAGCAGTGGGTGGGGGTTTAACCTTCCCTTGAGACGATGCGATGTCCAGAATTTACGGTAAATAAACTGTCTACATATTAATTAGCGAACGTGGTGACGAGTGTACTCTGCTCCGACGCATATTATTGAGCCCAGGTTGAGTTCTACGTTTCTGTTGTGCATAGCTATTGAGCCCAGGTGGAAGCATTCCCGTTTGACGAAAAGTTACAACAATATTCGGGGGCACTAATGCTACGAGGTGTCTACCATATCATCAAAACAATTCAGGGACAGATGAGTTTCATCGTCCGTCACAATCGTCCCCTCTTTTGAGACATGAAAACATCTTTTCATGTTTGATTTATGACAATGAAGCTGCCTTGATCGGTAGCTTTTGGATGATTGGTATCTTCAACTTCCTCCTCTTCCTCCGTAGTCCAGTTTCTACTCAGGAAATCAACCCCGACATTCTGTCTTCCCGGAATATATTACACTTTGAAGGAGTACACGCTTAAAAGAAGGGCCCAACGCATGATACGTGCGTTAAATTCTTTATTAGCACCAAGAAAAGATAATGGAGCGTGGTCTGTTTGCACCGTGAAAGATGTCCCATAGAGAAACTCATGATGGCGTCTGATGCCGTCAATCAGAGCGAGACATTCTCTTTCGACTACGCTGTAGTTCCGTTCAGCTTTATTTAGTTTCCGACTGCCGTAAGCAACTGGAAATAGCATATTCGGGTCATTGTCCTCGGCTTGCAGTAACGTTGACCCGATGCCCTGACCTGACGGGTCGACCCGCAGTACGAAAGGTTTCTTGAGGTCAGGTAACCTCAAAATGGGGTATGCAGACAACTGTCCTTTCAAAGTGCTGTACGCGTGTTCAAACTTTTGATCCCAAATGACCTTATCAGGACAACCTTTCTTTGTGAGGTCAGTCAGAGGTGCCGTCAGTCCTTTGAAGTTCTGGATGTATTTTTGATAGTATGCACATAGTGATAGGAAGGAACGAGTGTCTTTCTTGGTTCGGGGTCTTTTAGCTGCAATTATTTTCTCCACGTTCTCCTTAACGGGCCAACTACAGCCGTGAGAAATAGTATGCCCCAGGTAGTCTAGCTTTTCAAACCCGATGAGACATTTGCTAGGTCTGGCTGTGTGACTGATGCGTGATGCCATATGATGATGGATGGCATCCGCATGTCTGGTTTTGTGTAGTGTGTAGATGTGTTCAGTCAAAACAATGTTCATGCAACAATAACAGGGCAATCCACATAGGACGTCAGTAAACTCACGACGTATAAAGTCAATGAGTCTTGAAACAGCCGTTGACGTTTTTCTTCATTATTTATTGTGGACGCCACAGTGACAAAATGGTTACGCAAATGTGTAGGCACATCAAACAGTCATTATCACAGCAACATTCAATACAGCAATAAACGGTAGACAGCATTACAATGATGAGTCAGATGCATGTTATATTTCATAGTGCTGTAAATGTAGTCAGGTGGAAAACTCCATCCTTTTCTATAACAGCCAGGAGATAACCAGATGTATGAGATCAGTTCACTCTCCTTAGTTTGACTTCAGCAAGACAGACACGTCTGCCGAAGTATAAATAATGTCCTCAAGAATATCCTCTAGATAATAAAGGTTTTCTAAACCTAGTTCATTTAACAAAGTAGCAAGTAATGGTCCTTGGTACCTGCATCAACCGATGCAGTACAATGCAGCGACATGTGAGCTGGGAAAAAAACATCTCGTGACGACGACTTTCGCAGACAGGCTATGAATCGAAATCGCTCACGACCCAAAATCGATAGAGTTAATGAAAAAGTCAATTTACCTTGCTTTCATGAAATACACAGAAATATCACGCCTCCCGGCATGTGGGAAACACTAGAGGTATTATCTCGAATAAACGAAATATCCATTAAGAGGACTACACATCCCTGACAGAACAAAAAAAAGCGGAGATCCCCTCTTCAACGAGGCATCTCTTTCGCCATTCCAAATCGCTCACCCCCACTAGTGGTGGGCGGAAACCGATCGACCAAACAACAAGACAAGTCATGCGCAGTCCAGCGCAAAAATGACCACAGCTCAAAAGTTAACTGCATTCGATACTAACGCGAGAAGACAAATGCTTACCGAGAAAAGTGACTATAAATTCCAAGCAGTTGTTGCCCTTGCGTTATAAAACAGATATTGAAATAAAACGATGTTGCGAGAATTTATCACGCAACAGTGACCAGTTTCCTGTAGTCTCCTGAGGAACATAGCAACCGTAGCAATATGTTCGTCGTAGGTTTCCGATGCAATTAATATGTCATCCATGAAATTATGGATATGGGGACTTTGCAAAGGTTCTAGAAGCTTCCTCATCATCCTGGTAAACACTCCTTGTGCGTTATGGAATCCGAACGGCATCACATTAAATGTGTAATGTCCTTCACTAGTGCTGAAAGCTAACAAAGGTTTAATTTCCTCCTTGACTGGTATTTGATAATAACCTTTACTGAGGTCAATCTTGGAGAAAATTTTTGCTTTGCTGAGCTTGGTGAACAATTCAGAAACAGTTTGGAGAGGTTCGGGCTGGAATTCCATTACAGCGTTTATTAACCGGTAATCTATACACAGCCGAACTTCCTTATTGGGCTTCTGCAACAGCACTACGCTCGAACTGTAAGGAGATGTAGACTCACTGATAATTCCTGCCTGACGCAGCTTGTCTATTTCTCCGCGGAGTTCATCAGCTTTTGCGTACGGAACGGGGTAAACTCTGGTTTGAACCGGGGTCTCGTTTGTTAATTTCATATCAAATTCGATGAGATTTGTTCGACCAGGTACATCCGTTAAGACTGCACTGTACTGTTTTAGTAGCGCCCTGGTTTCTGTTTGTTGTTCTGGTGAGAGATTGTCGCCGAATTTGACATCTTTAAAGGATTCTGTGGGTTGCAATGGGTACTCCATGCAACCATCATCATCTTCCTCGTCTTCCGTTGCTATGGCGACAGCCAGGAGATGCTCAGAGGATGGCACCGGTCTTTCCAAATATTTCTTAAGGAGATTTACGTGAAAGACCTTCTCCTTTCCTTTAATGGAGATCTTGTAATTGGTGCGTGAGATCTTTTTAAGGACGGTAAACGGTCCTTGCCATCCGATGGGAAGTTTATTGCTTCCGGTTGGAAGTAGCAACAAGACTTTCTCCCCTGGTTGGAGTTCTCTCTCTTTTGCAGCTTTGTTGTATCTTTTAGCATGTTTAACGCGGGCTTTCTTAAGGTTGGTTGTAGCTAGATCCCATCCTAGCTTTAGCCTTTCCTTGAGCTCAGATACATACTTGTTTGCAGAGACGACTGTCTCGTCAGCCTTTTGGTCTGTCAGGGACCGAAGTAAGGCTTCTAGTGGCCCCTTAATAGGTCTGCCAAATAAAAGTGTAGCTGGCGCAAAACCCGTAGACGCTTGGGGAACCTCTCTGTTGGCGAATAAGGCAGCAGATATGTATAGGTCCCAGTCTTCCGGTTTCTCCTGACCCAGCTTACGTATCATCATAGTGAGGCTGCCGTTAAAACGTTCCACGAGCCCATTTCCGGCCGGATGGTAGGGACTTGTGTGGATATGTTTGGCTCTCAAGATCTTAAAGATCTCCATTAACAGGCTACGGAATTGGGATCCATTGTCCGTCAAAACTTGTTGAGGGAATCCCAACCGTGTAAAAATTTGCCCGAGGGCTTCTGCGACATGCTTGGAATCCGTGCATGTTAGCGGTATAGCTTCGGCCCACAATGTGCAAGTGTCGACTAAGTTCAGGATGAACCTGTTCCTTCTTTTGGTCCTTTCCAGGGGTCCAATGATGTCGACAGCAACCCGTTCAGATGGAGTACCTACTATTGGCATTTGCCCCATAGGTACTGGGGGTGTCAAGTGCTTTGGTGCTACACGTTGGCACTGGGCGCAGGATTTCACGTACCTGATAATTTAAGAGTTCATTCCTGGCCACCAATAGTGGTTTTTTTATTCGCTGAATAGTGGCGTTTTGTCCCATATGTCCGCAAAAGGGAAGAGAGTGCCCCATTTCTAAGATCTGTCTTCTGTACTGCGTCGGTACTAGGAGCTGGTTATTCCCTGTATCAGGGTCGCCCGTTCTACGATACAATACGCCATCCTTAGAAAAGATGTCTCCGTGGTGTCTGGGGTCCTTAGCCATGGGCAGTTTTCTAAAGCAGGGCTCCAGATTAGGGTCCTTTTGTTGCGCCTCCTTCAGTTCGTTCGGCAACAAATTTGGAGCAGGCTCCCTCTCCTTCTTAGTTTGCCCTCTTGTGGTTACCGCTGCCCCAATCGGCTCCTTTGGTCTCCCAACAAACACGTATCTACATCCCAGGATAACTGGGTAGATCGGATCATCCATTATGGCCGCTTTAATAACACCTCTGACAAAATCAGAGTGTATTTCTACCAGTGCGATAGGAAGCGTCCTGGGTGCATCACTCTTAAAAACTCCACTAAGTTTGACGGTTTCCTCTGTCTCCTGACTGGGTTTGACAAAGTGCCTGGCGACAATACTATCAAAACTTAATCCAGTGTCAAAGAGACACGTAGTTGAGGTACCATTCAAAATTACAGTTCCTCGCGTTGAGCGTCTGTCCCCCTCAGGTTGAGAATCAATGACATTGACTCTACCTTGCGAGGCTGTATGCAAACATCCGATTCGGTTAGACCCAGTCCGTTTGCCATGATCAGACGTCCCTGGTGTAGGGGTCTTCCCTTTTCCTTGACCTTGGTGGCCGAGCTGCCACGTAGGCTTGGTGGGTTGATCAGAATTGTTGTTTGGGGGAAATCGGGTTTTGTAGAATTTCGATTTTTCCTGGGGAGATCTCTGGGTATTATTTTCTCGTTGGGTATAATGCTGAGAGGATTTGGAAGAATAGGTTGACTGCTCTAGATTTTGCTTTCGAGATGGCTCATCTGTGGGTTTACGTTTAGTGCTGGGAAGCTCGGCCATTGCATTGGTATAGCGTTCTGCCTTATTGAGGATGTCCTCAAGCCTGACTGCACCCTGTTCAGCCAAAAATCTACGGTTTCGTTTGACAAAGTTGACTTTATCTGTTCCACAAGAACAAGTTCAAGAAGTCCCTCGTATGTAAGAGGTAATTCAGATAATTCTATGCACTTTGTCAAATAGCCCGTGAGACGCGAAGAGAACTGGGGAAATGTTTCCGTGCTCTCTTTTCGGCTGTTTCTGAACATTTGCAGAAATTTTCGGGCGGTCATCTCAAACCGCTCTAGCAAGGCCTTCTTTAGCATGTCGTAATCATGTTGGTTGGTTCCCAGCTTGGTATATACGTCATAAGCATTACCTTTCAACGCAGTTGAGAGTTTAAAATTCCAACGGGAACTCTCTAACCCATACAAATTTGCGAGCCTCTCGAATTTTTCTAGGAAGGTGTCAATTTTTTCATTGGGGCTGGGAAAAGACTCTAAAGTAAAAGACATCGCAGTTAATTGGGCAGATTGAGTGCTGGAGAGATCCGTTGACTGAGACTGGGGCGAAGACGGCTCTTCATTATTTGAAGTAGAAGCTCCCCGACTTTCTAAAGCCTTAAGCGCCGATTCGCGCTGTCTCTCCTTGTCTCTCTCCTCGCGTTGTCTCTCCTTCTCTCTTTCCCTGCGAGCTTCCATCTCTGCCTCAATTTTCTTCTGCTCCAATTTCTCTGCTCTTTCCTGTGCTTCTTTCCTCTCTGCTCTCTCTTGCTCCGCGTCATATCTTTCAAATTCCGTGTTTGCAAACACGTTCGCGGCTTCGCCCTCTAATCATGAGTCCTTCGCCTCCTGTCTCAAAATGGATCTCATCCTAATTCTCTCTGCCATGACAAAGAACTGGATGCTTCTAAGACTAGGGTATAAGAAGAAGAAACGAGGAGGGAAAAAACTCAAAGCCGCTACGAGAAAAACACAAAGTAAGAATTACTTGAGATACCTCCTACCTTGTAATGTGCTAACTTATCGCTGCTATTATCTGTCAATTAAGACTCTAAATGCAGGCGACTATGCCACGTTAATGGTAAGTTAAACACTAGAAAAAAATCTACTTTTACTAAACGGTAGAGAAAAATTTATATTAAAATAATTTAAAGGAAAAAACAATTTTTTCCTAAAATTTTAATTCTCCGCCACATAACTCCGCCCTCTGAAGTCAGTTTATGAGAAGAGACGTTGTTAACGAGACTCAAAAAGTCAGAACAAGGCGTCTTTAGCTAAGCTCAACTCTAGTAACTTCAAAAACCTTTTGTGACTGTAAAAACAATCACGCAATCCCAGCAAATCTTATAAAGAAACAATTCAATTTTCTCTGCCGGAGAATAAAAAAACGTAACGAATTATGTTTATCCGTAACTTTCTACTGCTGTGGAAAGAAAACAACCTGTAAATATGCTGTGTGGACGACCCAAATACTAAAAGGCGTTGTCTAGGGGTGTAATTATTTTTATTTATTACCCTATCTCACAAAGACAGATCATTCACACTCTATCTAGTTAGACCCAGACTTTAGATCAGACTCAAAATCTGTTTATCCCGGCGAGCCAGCCAATTATTGTCGTAAATTTATTTTGAGAGAAAGAGTCTTAGAAATAGTTGTCTTGTTTAGAGTGGAGAATGATGGTGAAGGCTCAGTGATAATAAGGGTTAGAAAGTAAATAGTTGCTCACATAGTGCTGGGGAGAATAAGGACAGACTCTTTTACGACAATCTGTTTCTCTCAATCTACTCCTTTAAAATAAACTCTCCTTCCTGGCTAAACAATTATTTGCCAGTTTCCAATCACTCATGCGCTAACACCAATTTGGTGCTTCAAACTCACGGACGCTACGTGGATACAGCTATGTTAAACAGATATGGGAAATTTGGGCTTGGGTATTCCAACACAGTACTAAATAAGTTTATGCTGTTTATTATCATTAAAATCAGTCACAACATGTATAATTTGTTACAGGAAAAATATCATAGGTACAGAAATTACAAATAACACGGCCGGGGGGGGGGGGGGGGGGGGGGTTATGAAGAGTGGTATTCACTACGCCCTTCCCGCTTTTAATAGACAAGGATAAACCCAGTCCAATGATAGGTAGTTATCAGAAAAAATAGATAATGTAACCCAACAGTAAATTTTATTGCTCTGAAAAGAGGTGTTACAATACTAAGTAGGGGTGGTAGAAAAAATCCTGTTATTCTCAATTGTTTTCCCTTTACTAAGCAAATGAAAGGGGGGGGGGGGGGGTAAACAGAGTTAACAAGAATCCCACTTAAAGGAACAATGCAGGGAATACAGTAAAAGTATTACCCGGTAGGCAAATTAACAAATGGTTTGCAAAAATTAAATCTCCTGTCATTCATGCACGCTCGTGAGGGCTCACACTCATATGCTCACACACACTTACCGATCGTAGAATCTGGCACTCCATAGAAATACAAAACATCAATAAAACACTTGACATAGGTAGTGTCTTTATCTTTTGTGTCCAGCCCCAGATTATCAGGTTGATGTGTTAGTACAGTTCCGAAATCGCTGGACTGTGAAGACTAAGTGTTCTTGGTTTTAGTTAGGTTAAAAGGAAGGTTCTACGGGATGGCACAGTCTTAGATATTGGTGGAGACTATGGTTTGGTCTCATTGATTTCGCCGCTGGTGGGAAAAATTCCTTCAATGCGTGAATAACTGACCGGTAAGGTATGGTTTACTTCGAGGGTTTTAAATCCAGTGAAGAAAATTATGCACAGTCAGTGTTCGGAAGATTACTATTTTCTTTCGTTAATAGAGCAGTAAAATAATGCAAATAAGCTCTGGCAGTGTTCTCCAGTTAATCTTAAATTAATTGATGCTGTGTTAAATTATTCTTTGGGTTTGCTTTCTTTCTTGCAAAAATTTAGATAGCGGAATCCCAACAGAGGACCGCCACAACGATTAAAATTTAAACAGTCTCATCAAATTCTGGAGGGTTTAAGAACCGAGTCTGTAGGACTCTATACAATGTTCTTTGCTGGGATGCAAGGTTATGATCACCCTATATGAAAGATAGAAAACATGTAATTCATACCGAAAAACAAATAACATTCTAAAGCGCGATAAATTACCGTTAAGACTATTATATACACTCGCGTATTTAATTATATACTTTAAGAAAACACTTACGGAGTTTAATGGTTAAAACACACATCTATATATATATAGGACTTAACTTAATTAATTAGTTATAAATTCCTTCGCGACTTTAAAAGTTAATTTAAGCATTTTAAGCATCTATTATCTTTGGAAATACTATAATAGATATAACATTAAATTTTCAACTGGAAACTTTTGAGATAGGTTAAATTTAACAGATTTAAAGCAACACAAAATCCAGTGAAATAAAAATGAATGAACTAGACCACTGATCACTAGAAACTAATATATATATTATACCGTTAAGCACAGAATAACTACACTCCAATATAGCCGAAATCCAGAGGGAATTCTAGCAGGATTCAACTACCTTGTATATGCTAGTGAATTTTAAAATGTCTGGCAACGAGTGATAAAATGGCATTCTTCAGGGTCTCTATATATATAAAATGGAATGAAAGATTGGGGGGACATGTTAGAATCTAACACCTTTTAAGATCTCGGGGAAAAATCGAGATTCTAGCCGCCCGCTCCTCATCCGATTATTTAATTCTTGACCGCTCGGGTTTCCCGTTCGCTCCATCTTTCGAGCGGTTTTCTGGTTGACACAGAGATGTGACATTCCTGCGAGAGACTAGCTTCGTCTGTTTTGAAATCGTCTTGCCTCTGATCGTGTGCTGCTTTCCTTCGTTTGATTTTGGCAACGCCTTTAAGGCAGGCGTACTGACCAAGGTAATTAAAATAACTGCTCTTGATTGCTCTAGAGATAGCAATGGGTGTGGTTTAACCTTCCCTTGAGACAATGCGATGTCCAGAATGTACGGTAGATAAACTGTCTACATATTAATTAGCGAACGTGGTGACGAGTCTACTCTGCTCCGACGCGTATTAATGAGCCCAGGTGGAGTTCCTCGTTTCTGTTGTGCATAGCTAATGAGCCCAGGTGGAAGCATTCCCGTTTGACGAAAAGTTACAACAATATTCGGGGGCACTGATGCTACGAGGTGTCTACCATATCATCTAAACAATTCAGGGACAGCTGAGTTTCATCGTCCGTCACACACCGTATGATACAACCGTTTCCATCCACCTATAATATACCAGGTGTTAAGGGATAGAGAAATTGCCCGAATTCTTTCATTGTCTAGGGTCCATTGGTGTTAATAAAGATGTGAAAGTTCATTTATCTTGATTTGATTTATATTGTTGAATATTATGGCAGCCACCCTTCGTCTCTAAACCTTTTCATGTCAAAACCTGAAATACTGAATAAGGTTATTAACTGTTTGAACGAACCTTGATTGATTGGATAAACTTCTGGGCTTGGACGATTTGGCAACAGTTTAATAATCAGTAAGTACAAATTCACAACGTCACAATCACAACATGGCATGAATGCTCCCTCTCTGTTTTACAGTCTTGCTTTCTTGATTCGATTTTCATACAGTGTCATTCAACTTTTCCATTATTTATATCTTTATAATATCATTCATTATTTGCATTTTTCATCGGGGTATTTAGCGTCCCGGCATAACACAAGTTCATTATATTTTTCCATTAACATCGGGGGAATTAAGCGTCCAGGTACATCCAATATTCACATTCTATTTATATCACTCCATTGACTTCGGGGTACGTAAGCGTCCCGGTATAACAATTATTCACTTTATTCATTTTTAATAATCCTTTTGACCTCGGGGAATGGGGCGTCCCGGTATAACGAATGTTCAATTATATTTACTCATATAATTTGATTATAACACATTTCTTGCTCCTGGGAAGTATCATCCCGTATTAACTTCGTTTATAATTCCGGCATCATCTTATGCCTGTCATTAAAAGCACATAGCTTACCAACATCCTCTGAATATTTGTTGAATACACAATCTTGTACAATGGCTGACACACAAGCCATTTAGACACAGCTTGACGCTCTCGCGTCACATCCAACTCTCTTTTACGTCATCCCTGGGTTGAACGGGACGCGCCACGCAAGAATAAAAGAAGCAAATTTTTTTTAAATGTCACATATCTTCTACTTATATCTTGTTGCTGAGATGCAAAGAATGACCCAGAGTTGGGGCGCTGTACGAAGGATGGCCACCGACAGAGTAAAGTGGAATCAATTTGTTGTTGCCCTACAAGACGCCACCAGGCCCACTGACTGCTTTGACGGTCGGCGGCTAATGATCAAAAGCACGAACAACGAACACACACAGAGTCCTTTACATGTAAAAAAAACATCGTTAATGAAGATACACCTGCACCTTGTGACTACTGTATTTTACAATCAGTCTTACAATTGCTATGCTCCATAACTTGTGAACATCGATTACGTCAGGTGTTATGCTTAATGCTGAAATTTGTTGGATCGTAAATGTGTTAACTCTGACTGCTCCAGTACAATACATTGACGTATCACTAACAAAGTATGTACAAGCCGATAACCGTCAACATTGTCGTTAATTACGAGTATCTATAAAAGAGACTTGTACATGGCAACAGGTGGAGTTGAAAATATCTCACAGATGGTAGATTGCTTAAACAGCAAT
Organism: Oreohelix idahoensis; assembly: GCA_024509875.1. NCBI lineage: Eukaryota > Metazoa > Mollusca > Gastropoda > Stylommatophora > Oreohelicidae > Oreohelix > Oreohelix idahoensis. The sequence goes on from JAMPIV010022830.1 coordinate 83,702, forward strand.
AACAATGGAGACAAGACCAGACCTTTTTCTGTTTCTTTTTGGTTCATATTGACACAAAGGTCACCACCAGCTCGATCGCTTGCAAGAAGCCTGCATCAACGCAATCATGCTTTCCTGCACCATGGTGTCTGTAGCAGTCTGTTTTATACGATGGGTTGCCACCCGAAGAGCAGTAGCTGGGAAACTTTTTCAGGCCATAAATCGAGAATTCCTCAACAAAAGAGAGGTTGACTTGAAGACAAAGATGGCTGTATACCGCTCCACGTATGTACCAGTCTTGACGTATGGATGCGAGTCATGGGCAATGACTACAACCCACAACAGCCAGATCAACACCTCAGAAATGAGGTATACGAGGAAGGTGGTTGAAGTAACAAGAAGAAACATGATCCGCAACCAGACGATACGTCAAGGCCTAAAAAGCTCAACCCCTGCAGGCCCAAGTAGAACTGTCCTCAATTAAGATGGTTTGGCCATGTCTGCAGAATGGGAGAAGATCGGCTACCACGACATGCATGAGAAACTAAGAGCTAGGGATCCAGACCTACATGACCACCCATAGTCCGCTGGGAGGACAACATTAGACAGAAGGACTGAGGACTAGAATGGAACCAGGCCAGGAGGAATACAGCCGATAGGATAGTATGGCGCTCTTTCTCCCAAACCTCTACACCTCACGGTAGAAGATGAACGACTAAGTATGTAAATAAGGTTCTTTCTTTCTTCTGTTTCCCTTTATTATCAGATTCATATTTTTTGTTATACCAACCGGATTGTGATCTGAATTTATTATGTCAGCTCCAGGATGAGTCATTGCATTTATGACGCTGTTTTTAAATCCGTATTTGATCGGGATAACGTCAGTTTGATGCCTTGTTACACCTTCTGTATGATTTTCTTTGACGGTGTTAAAAAAAAAGTGTTACGTATAACCAGTTGGTTTTCTTCACAGAACCTGGATACGTCTCTCGCCTCTATCGTTTCATTACTCCAATCCATACTGTCCTATCTTGCTAATTTCTGCATTTATATCATCGATTATAATCAACATATCTGTAGGTTTTAATAGTATAAGTGCGTGTTGTAATTCTTCATAAAGCTTAAACAATTCTCCCATCTGATTTACGTTTTCTATAACTATTAAAAACGTCACCTTGGCTGAGCGGTTAGAGTACTTAGTCTCTAACACTTTACTTCTGCTAGGGCAGTATCTGTTGTGAGGCTACCATTTATTTAGGTTGTATAACAATCAAGAAGTCACAGGGTAAATAATCTCTGTCTTTATCTACCTGACCATATTTTAGTCATGCTCGTAGCTACGGTGGTCTCTCTATAACGCAATATACTTGTAAATATACTCTAAATATACTCTAAATATACTCTAAATATACTCTAAATATACTCTAAATATATTGCATCAGCAATTCACGAGTTGTAAAATTATGTATAAAGGTATGTTTCAGGCACTCTGGAGAAATACAGAAGTAGAAAACTAGGCTACAGAAAAACAACAAAAGTGAGTGGCTTACCGGAGAATCGAACCCAGGAGCTTCCCGCCTAGCTACAGAAGCGAATCACACTATCCACCCTGCCAGCTAGACACCACAAACATTGTGCAACGAAGGCTGGTTTAATGTATAAAAATGTGTTCGCATATAAGCGTTCAAGTATTAGAAAAAATGAAAATACTCGATGAGAGGACATAATAAGTGGATCTGAAAATAGACACACAGAAAAAGACAAAGATAATGAGAGTAAATGAAAGAAATGATAACACAGTTGAACTTGAAGAAACAACACAACAAAATGTAGAATCTACACATATCTTGGCAGTAGTAACGACAAAGGTGGAGGGACAGATAATGATATCAACATAAGAATAAAAAGCAAGAGGAGCTTTCAGTGCACTGGGAAACAAATGGAGATCAAGAGAAATGAAGTCCAACATGAAAATAAGAATCGTCAACTCAAATGTCAAGACAGTCCTATTGTATGGCTCTGAAACATGGAGAGCAACAAAAACAATAATAAAAAACAGATATTCATAAATGGGTGCTTGCGTAGAATAGAAGGACTGAAATGGTATAATAAAGTCGAAAATGGGGAATTGATAACAAGAACCAGACAAGTCCCAGTGAAACAAGAGATGAGAAGAAGATGCTGGCGATGGATAGGACACACATAGAAAAAAAACCTTGATACTATTACATGACAGTTCATGTTCTATCATTACCACGGAAAACGAGACAGAGGTAGACAAAAAAACAAACACACACACATAGAGAAGAGAACTGGAGACAGAAGTGAAACTGATGAGAAAAACAAGTAAAGTACCTTGAGCTGTTGGCACGTGACAGGAGGACTTGGCATGTGTTTGTTGGAGGTCAATGATCTTTAGGGAGTTAAAGGTTATTGATTGATTGTTTGCCATACCTCATACCCACTCCAACCATCAGAGTTTGTTTAACAACCTAATTGCAGGTCTAAATCTAAATCACGTTTTACGTAAAGGGCCGCTGACTGTTAATGTCCATATAATATATGTTTTACGATTGTCAAAATGAAGAGCCCAACTTTATGTCGTAAGTAGTCAATATTATTTTGGTTTCCGACGGGCTATTTAAACAACTGTGTTCATACAGCGGCTTCCCTACCGTCTATGGTAAGTTGTCTTATGCATTAGAACATTATATTTGTTTTGTTCAACAAGTTAAAGATAGGAAATAATGGTGAGTGTAACATTGGCACCGATAAACATCATCCAAAGGTGCCCATAATATTAGGAACAGATGAAGCGCGTATGGTCATCACCAATACCTTTCCTGGAAAAACTCTACGGAGATATCAAAAGGCCACACGCGGCCCACTGCTGTCTTGGAACATATTCAAAAAGACGCCTAAAGTGAACGAAGAAGACATGTTTTGGCTAAATATATTTGGAGCGTTCGATTGGTAGAGTAATAAAAATTCCTAACTCTCACACGGCAACGTTCTGTTTGTCTTCTAACACAGGGCACATTGTCCGAGTAAATGGAACACTAGACAGAAAGAAAGTCATCAGGCCACACGACCTCATAAATTTGGACACAGTTTAGTTGAGTCAAACAATTCAATCTCCTACGGCAGTATCTGATAGACGGGTTGATTTTCGTTGTTTTTGTTTTAAACATATTGTATGCTCAGTCCACACTATTTAGACCTAGTTATTAAATGCCACGTGTTTTTGTAAATATTAAACGATTGTAGATACATTATTACCTGCTTTATTTAACAATATTTATTATCTTTTACTACTTACAGGTCTCGGATGTCCCAAGATTTCCAAATATCTTTGTTTTTTTTTTTATAAACTAAATTTTTATTCATGTTGTAGTAAGATCCCTGATACCCCGATCAAATAGATAAAATATTAGAGATTAATATAAAAATCCAAATACTATAGAGATAAAATAGGGGAGTTGTGCTCAACGTCGTCACCATCGCCCGCAGTCGCGCAGGTTTTGAGAAAACCTTAACGCAAAGTGAATGATACCATCTCTCAATAGTACAAGCTTTTCATACTCCGTCCTTGAAATTAACTATAACATTTTGACAGCCTAGGCGTGTTCGTTCCAAGAAAGAGTGAGAAACGGAGGAGTGACGGAGGGAGAGAAATTATAAATAGAACGACATGCGACAGTGGTTCTAGGCATCATTTACAGTAACAAAAATGCGTGACTTTGCTACTAGCAGATTGGGGAAAGGCGGTGCAAAGCCACTACAAACCACTTGCCCCACCCCGTTCATTAGTAGCGCAGTTTGAATGTATAGACACTTAGGTCGGGAGGCGTTAGTATAAACACACAGACAAGCTCTCATTTCCTGTATACAGTGGTAGCATTTTCTGATGAAATCCTAACGCGTTGCTTCATTTTGAAACGAATGAGAGAGAGAGAGAGGGAAAACGGTGGTGGATTTAAAGAAAAGAAAAATTACGGCTAACATGGAAATTTGAAAATACTCACTAATGTGTAGGGCTGGAGATGACGAAAGTGAAACTTAGAAGAACAAAATAGACGAAAGGACAGTTGACAAATAAAATGATAATACTTGTTTATTGGAAGATCATACTACCCATATTTTTTTTTTTTTTTTTTTTTTTTTTTTTTTTTTTTCGTACGCCCGCTAACACTCGAGGCGAAATCTCAGGCCATTATTTATGTCTAACCTGACATTGATTTTACGTGAGTATCCCTTTATTTCTTGTACATAGACAGGTGTCCCTCGCCATTCAGGCAAATACTCGCCGATTTCGGAGGTACCCATTGCAGCTGGGTCTGCTCAGGAGCCGCCAGTCCCTGGTCGACGACACTCCTTCAAATGTCCTCGCCAGGTCTCGAGTTAATCCAGTCCAAATCCCGGTCGACGAAAAATCCTCAAATGCCGTCGCCCGGGTTTGATCCTGTATCACCCGGTCGCCAGAGCGGTATTGTAACCACTACGCTAGCGCGGCTCCCACCCATAATGTTAGGTTACCTTACCGTAGAGGGAAAAATAGATTATTTGTATAACTGTAGAGGAAAAAGGCCATATTGCAAAATATGATAAAGAGAGAAATAAAAATATAACGACTATATGACAGACAGTCGTCTGATCAATAATTGCCTTTTCTCATTAAAAACACTTAGATAATAACAGAAATATTGTAAAGAAAAGACAGAGAGACAGACGCATTGATGTCCTCACTCAACTTTGCCCGTAGGGGAAAAGGGGGGACGTTACCTTTTTGAAAGTGTAATTTATTTTTGAAAAAAAAAGAGGCTAGTGGGCATAACATAATTCGATTGGCTGTGGTAAAATAGACTAACAGTAGTAATAAAAACGATTTGAAATCCGCCACTCGAAGATTTAACTTTCACAAGTAGTGTTAGCATGAGACGCAAGGAATTCATGACCGTTGCCTTCGCTGTTTTGCACCAGTGGCGATCTTAATGTGCCCATTGATCGCCGGTTAACCTACAAATTGTGTATTATTTCATTGATGCGGTAAGATAAACATTTATGTAAACCTTATTATTGATATGTATTTGTATTATTGAATGTGTATGCATTACTGATGGGTAGAGGCTACAACAGGAAAGCGCCAAACTAAACACTTTGTGTTATGCCACTAGGGTTATTAGGGAAGATTACCATTTCTGTTAAAAGCCAGGCAGGCTTACTTAAACTTTGGGAGAGAATGAAAAGACATAGTTGAAAATAAAATATGACATTATTGTAAGTGGTAGGACAGCAAACCACCGGCCGTCTTCAGCAAGTCACAGTGTTTGCACATGACTTTATATAATTAACTATAATTTCTTCTAGGACAAGGAATGTATCAAATGGATGTTTGAAGATTACCTAATGATGAATAGGGCACCAAATCAGATAGGAACGATAGCTATTTATTTAGCAACTTCACTGATCTTGAAACTGTTGATAATGTTTAATTGTTTAGAGATGGAGATAGGTGTATGATGTTCTGAGGAGGCCTTAATCCTCTGATTTCAGGGTTCCATCGTGAAACAATCAGTGAGCCACATACCAAATATACGTACTCCTGAAGCTGCAAGCTCGAGGCAAAAAATTACCTGTTTGCTTTTATCCAAGGAGTTCGGAAGCAGTTTTCAGACGTTGCAGTCGTGAAGAAGGTGGTTGTGAGAAGGACATCACAGGGTTTCCGAAAATAAAGTTAAGCCCAATTGTCCACGGGCGTGTGTTACTTCATTTAACCATACTCTCCATCATTATTATATCAATCAATATTCTTGACATGATGATACAAGTCGTTCCTTAGAAGCGTGTCCCTTCATAGGAGTTATTGCTTCATCAGAACACTTCCAGTCAGAAACAATTTAGATTAATATTAACAGACACAGTTGTTGTTTTTAAATTACTTTGCTGTAAATAAATTGCCTTATATTTTGAGTTTAAATAGTCCTGTATCCCAGCCATTGAGATACAGGCAAATACAATTGAAAAAAAATATTATCATTCAAAATTTACCCAGTGACTTGTTTAATTACTTGTTCATTAAGTTATAGGTGTAGTTGTTGTCATTTTATTAACATTACATTGCATATTACCCTAGACACCTAGCCAGATAACATCCAGACACCATAACATATAATTAGGCTCAAAATATATAGCAGGTTGAGATCGTAGGGTGGTAGCAGACAGGTACCCTGAGAACAACTTCAGCAACAATTATACTCAGAGACTTGCATACCTGACTTCACATCTGTAGACAATTAATACTTAACCTTTTAACATCTAAACCCACCACATATATTATGACGCTCGCTCCGTGATTTCAAAATTGTAAAAGTAAATAAGTGTGGAGAGTTAGGTGAACTATCTCATTCCATTGTTATTGTGTTAATTAGAGAGATTGTTGGATATTTTGGTTTAGTTTAATACCATTTGGTATTAACAACAAGATGGCAGACTTGGCCAAATTCAGATCTGCTGCTGTGCAGGCTGCGAAGGAAATGGGAATGGAGGGGCAAGGTCTGATTGCATACGTAACAGCAGAGTGTGATATGTTTATTGAACGAGAAGATAGGAGATTGGCAGAGGAGAAAAGAATTCTATTAGAAGATGCTAGGGAAGCTAAGAAATGAGAGGCTGAGAGGGAGGCTGAAATAAAAAGGCTGCAGTTGGAGGATAAGAGATTGGAGGCTGAGGCAAAGAGGATGGAGGCTGAAAGAGAAGACAAAAGATTACAACATGAACATGAGCTACGACTAAGGGAGTTAGAGTTGCAAGGCAATGCTCCTGAAAATGGTAACAGCCCATCCACCTCCGACTCTGCTGCAAGCCAGGGGCCTCCAACTCAGCCATGAGTTTTCATTTAGACCCTTTTGTCGAAAAAGATGATGACATAGAGTCATTTTTAAGTAGATTTGAGACACTAGCTACAACTTATGGGTTGGAAAAGGAAAAGTGGAGTCTGAAAGTATCCCAGGGGCTTAGGGGAACCTCGTATGAGGTATATTCAAAGTTGAGTAAGGAAAATCAGGAACACTATGACATTCTAAAACAGGCTCTCCTGATTAGGTATGTAAAGAATAGTGAATTTTACCGAAAAAAAAATTAGAAATGCTAGACTACTCACTGGGGAGACTTACCACCATTTCTCTGCACGCCTAGATACATACTTAGAAAAATGGACTGCTCTGGGGGAAAACCCAAGATTTAAAGGAAATGATTATGATGGAGCAGTTGAGAGAGTCCATGGCTCCAGACCTGAGAAAATTTCTCACGGAACAGGGTGCTGAGAGACTGGGGGAGATTCTTAATGTGGCTGAACGATATCAGGCAGCCCAGGCTGAGATAGCAGGCATGAAGAAGAAGCAATTAGACCATAATAAAGGCCCCCAAAACGAAACCTAAAATAAATTTGAAAATAAGGACAAATATAACAAAAATAAACCCAACTATGATAGGCCAAGGTATGACCAACTTGATAGGAACCCGCAATTCAATGAAAGAAAATCTTTCAACCAAGAAAGGAAATGGTGTAAGAGGGAAAATCATGACATCAAAGACTGTAAAAAGAGACCTCCCTACTTCGCTGCTATGAAAACGGGGAACAAGGGATTAAAGAACAAACCTACTGGACAGCAAGAACCTTATCACCCCCCCGTTTGTGAAGATGTTGTATGCAACGGGGCTACCACTAAGTGCCTTTGTGATACAGGATTGGATTTTGACTCAGTCGTGAGCTCTCACCTGATGCACCTAGATCAATACACCACAGAAACAGTGGAGATCCAAGGGGCAACCAAGGACATAGCAACCATGACACTTCCCATTGCCAGAATAAGTGTAAAAACTCGCTATGTGGAAGGAGTGATTAGAGCAGCAGTGATAAACGAACCAATCTACCCTCTGATATTGGGGTGTAGGTACGTCTTCTTGGGAAATCCCAAAAGACATGTGGTCATGGCAACAGTACAGACCAGGTCACAGTCAAGGAAGGAGGAAGAAAATCCAATAAATACTCATGCAGAGGAGATGAGGAATGCACAGGCTGAGGATACGTCACTCAAGTCGTGTTATAAGAAATTGCCTAAATGCCATACACCTCCAAACAAAGGAGACTACTATATGAAGAATAAATTGATCAATAGGAAGGCTGGAATTAGTTCCAATGGTCACGGACAGCTGGTACTTTCCACTTCATATAGGGAGAAAGTGATAGAGTTAGGACATGCGATTCCCTTCAGTGGTCATATGGGGATCAGCGCCACAGGACAGCGTATAGCTTGTCATTACTTCTGGCCAGGGATAACGGAAGATATAAAAAGATATGTCAAATCCTGTCCAGAATGCCAAAGGGTAGCTCCAAAACATTGGACTGCTTCTGCAACCTTAGGGGAGATGCCCATAGTGGGGACCCCTTTCGAAAGGGTTGCCGTGGATATTGTGGGACCTCTCACACGTACCAAGAGGAGGAACAGTTACATTCTTACTCTGGTGGACACTTGTTCTATGTGGGGAGAGGCGGTAGCCTTTCATCAATCGACTCGAAGCATGTGGCAGAGGCATTACTCACGATACTCACAAGGTTAGGATTTCCCCACCAAATCTTAACTGATAACGGATCTCAGTTCAAGGGGAGACTAACAGAAGAAGTTTTCAGGATATTCCAAGCCAAGCACTTTCACTGTAGTCCGTATCACCCCCAAGGGAACGGCCAGGTGGAAAGGTTCAACGGGACACTCATTTATATCCTGCGAAAGCTGGCCCATGAAAAACCTGATACGTGGGATCAATACTTACCCACTGCGTTGTTAGCGTATCGGAAAGTTCCACATAATTCGACCGGAATGGCACCGGCAACACTGCTATTTGGCAGACCCATCAAAGGTCCATTGGAAGCCTTATTGAGGACGTTGGCAGATGAGAAGGCAGAAGAGACTGTTACCTCATCATATCAGTATGTGAACGAGCTGACACTCGTCTCAAAACTGGCTGGAAACTCGCAAATGATAATCTAAGACACGCCAGGAAGAAACATGCTGCATACTATAATAAGAAAGCGAAGGATAGGGAGCTAGCTGTGGGGGAGAAGGTGCTTCTTCTACTACCCGGCAGCGGCAACAAATTGCAAATCAGATGGCAAAGTCCATACACGGTTCTAGAAAAGGTGTCTAGAACAAATTATAAGATAGATAAGAAAGGGAAAGAGAAAATCTATCATGTGAACCTCCTAAAGAAGTATTTGGATAGACAAAACCAGGAAGGGACACATTTAATGACCTTGGCTATCGCAACGGAGATGAAAAACGAACCACTCGCCTCTCACGAATACCCCTTAAAACCCTGTGAAACACCTGCACAGGTCAAAGTCAGTAAACACTTGACGAAAAATCAGAGAGAGCGGATTCAAAAGGTTCTAGAAGATCATACAGACGTGTTAACGGACAAACCGGGGCACACCAACTTGTTGGAATATGACATGAAATTATTAGACCCAACACCCATCTGTATAAGAGCCTATACTATCCCATTTGCAAAAGAAAAAGCTTTGAAAGAGGAGATAGATTACCTGTTAAAAGAAGGGATTATTTCTCACAGTGAATCTCCTTATAGCTCTTTTGTGGTTTTGTTGAGGAAACCATCTGGGGAACATAGATTGTGCATAGATTACAGGAAACTGAATGCTGTCACAGAAAGTCAAATGGATCCATTACCTGATACTAATCAACTGTTTGCCAGGCTGAACAAGGCAAAATATTTCTCTAAGGTGGATCTTAGCAAAGGCTATTATCAGATTCCAGTAAAGCCTGAGGTTCGACCTTATTTAGCCTTTAGCACCTCGGAAGGTCATTATGAGTTCAACATGTTGCCGTTTGGGTTGAAAAATGCCCCGAGTGTGTTTTCTAGGATGATGCGAAACTTGTTGGATCCACTGAAAAATCCATGCATTACGAATTTCATGGATGATATCCTCATCGCTACTGAAACATTTGAAGAACACGTTGACTCTTTGAATATGTTATTCGATAGACTCAGAGAGGCAAACTTGACTGCTAGACCAACACAATGTTGTATTGGATGTAAGGAGTTGGAATTCTTGGGACATACGGTACATCAGGGTAGCATGACCCCTGACCCCAAGAACCTGGAGAAATTGCAGAGAGCACCGAGACCACAGACTAAAAAGGATGTGCGATCCTTTGTGTCACTGTGTGGGTTTTACCAAAAGTACATAAAAAAATTTAACTCTATATGTGCTCCTCTGACGGATTTAACGCGTAAGGGACAACCTGATAAAATTAATTGGTCGACACAGTGCGAATTGGCATACAATGAGTTAAAGGAAAAACTCACCAGCAAACCCATATTGAAATTACCTGATTTGAGTCAGGAATTTGTAGTAAGAACGGACGCAAGTAATGTGGGATTAGGGTCCACATTGTTACAAAGGTCAACTTCACCAGATGCGGAATTAAACCCAGTTGCGTATGCCAGCCGCAAACTAAACAAAGCGGAACAAAACTATTCAACAAGTAAAAAAGAATGTCTAGCTTTAGTCTGGGCTATAAAGAAGTTCCAGATCTATCTTTATGGTAGAACATTCGTGGTACAAACAGATCATCAGCCGTTAGTATTTTTGGCACAAGCCAAACATGGGAATGCTCGTTTATTAAGGTGGTTGTTGCTCATCCAACTTTATTCGTTTAGTATTGAATACATTCCTGGTTCGCAAAATGTGGAGGCAGATTTCTTGAGTAGGCACCCGTTTGACGAAAATCAGGATATTAAAAAAGCCTAATGAGCAAATTTGATCTATGTGTATCACGGATTATAAACTTGCATCAGCATACATGTTCTAAAGTGGGGAGATATGTAGTAAGATCCCTGATACCCCGATAAAATAGTTAAAATATTAGAGATTAATATAAAAATCAAAATACTATAAAGATAAAATAGGGGAGTTGTGCTCAACGTCGTCACCATCGCCCGCAGTTGCGCAGGTTTTGAGAAAACCTTAACGCAAAGTGAATGATACCATCTCTCAATAGTACAAGCTTTTCATACTCCGTCCTTGAAATTAACTATAACATTTTGAAAGCCTAGGCGTGTTCGTTCCAAGAAAGAGTGAGAAACGGAGGAGTGACGGAGGGAGAGAAATTATAAATAGAACGACATGCGACAGTGGTTCTAGGCATCATTTACTGTAACGAAAATGCGTGACTTTGCTACTAGCAGATTGGGGAAAGGCGGTGCAAAGCCACTACAAACCACTTGCCCAACCCCGTTCATTAGTAGCGCAGTTTGGATGTATAGACACTTAGATCGGGAGGCGTTAGTATAAACACACTGACAAGCTCTCATTTCCTGTATACAGTGGTAGCATTTTCTAATGAAATCCTAACGCGTTGCTTCATTTTGAAACGAACGAGAGAGAGAGAGAGAGAGAGAGAGAGAGAGAGAGAGAGAGAGAGAGAGAGAGAGAGAGAGAGAGAGAGGGAAAACGGTGGTGGATTTAAAGAAAAGAAAAATTACGGCTAACTTGGAAATTTGAAAATACTCACTAATGTGTAGGGCTGGAGATGACGAAAGCGAAACTTAGAAGAATAAAAATAAACTAAAGGACAGTTGACAAATAAAATGATAATACTTGTTTATTGGAATATCATACTACCCATAATGTTAGGTTACCTTACC
>JAMPIV010022831.1:0-119512 GCA_024509875.1 Oreohelix idahoensis
CGATCACTCTTAAGAATATCAAGAAGATTTAAAACAATGGCCAGACATTTATAACTGGATTTTATTAATATCACATGGAACTTATTGTTCAGGGCTAAACCAAAAACCACCCCTTGCAAACAGACCAACTTGCAACAATCGATTACAAAGTCGGCCCGGGAAGCGATTATGTCACACTTTGTCCTGCCCACATGTGTGACTCAGACAGTAAGTTCGTTATTTGTCGTATGAGTACCGCAATAACTCACGTGACTGACCATTCTGAGTTACCAAACGAGTCGTCTTATCTCCGGGGGGATGTTCAATCTAAACACGGGCCAGCTTCTATTCTTATCATCAGTTGCTCACCGCAAAGCTAGGATGACCGGGTAACAAACATGTGGACATCACAGAGATGATGTCCCCCCCCCCCCCCCCCCCCCCTCAACAATGTTTGCACCTACAAAATATTTGCCACACAAGCAGAAAAAGAAAGAAAGAAACAAACAAAGAAAAGTGCGATAATTGAGAGCACATAATAAAAATCAGTACCACAAATGTACCGATACTGCCGGAGTGAAACAAAGATCGATAAGGGCCGCCCCATTTTGTCACAAAGTGAACCTCTGTTTGTGAGGTTAACAATACTCTCATTGACTCTTGAAAACTTCCACACACGTTCAGGGATCACTCCTGTGGTGAAACATGTTGAGAACCCAGCATTGCACACTAAACTTGGAGGAGTCATTTGAGCCCCAGACGTAACTCTGGCTTTTTACCTGGTTGGCTGCATGCTGGAGCATCTCACTGTGGAACCATGATAGGCAGGGGGAGCTGAGAAGTGGCTCTGTGTAGGACGTAACAATTCCTTGGGAGAGCGCAGAACTAAAGCACAGTATTTATCTCTGCATATTTGGAGAGCCCCCATGATGCCGGGAAATGCACAGTATGCCACGCGCTTCTTCCTCCTAGCTTGGGACCAGATGTGATGATCTTTTAAATGCAAGCCAGGCTGGAGAAACTGGAGCTCATGTCTTCAACTCAGCATGTTTCGGAATGACAAGAAAACCTAGATCTACAGTTTAGATAATACCACGGAGTCTTCAACTTGGTATTTGCTGCAAAAGAGCGAGAAGCCCAGCAGCTCTAGTTAAACAACACAACTCAACCCTCGCGCGAGGATTCGGTTCTTCGGAAATCTCGCGTCCATGAAATTCGCGTGAATGGAGCTTAAGAAGTTATCGGAAATTATGGGTTAGGTTCCAGGCTCGGGTAGAGCGTCATCACTGCACGTTTTAATAAATGTAATTAAGAACGAAAAGTGAGGTCAGAAGAGACTAAAACAATTTTTTTATTTAAATGAATCGGTTTATTTTTGTATTACTGCACTTATTAGATACGTTAAAAGTTAAAAAACATTATATAATATATATTATTATTCAATCACACTGGCCTAATCAGAGGCGATTCTTTATCAAATGGACGTGCTTTTCCTGTAGGGTCTGAGCGGTTGTTTGGGTCGTCTACCGAAGAGACTGAAAACTGAGATTCTGAAGATTGAGAAACACTACGGGACGGACTCATGAACTCCGTTAGCGTTGGCTGTCGTGCACTTTTCCTCTTCTCCACCAATATTAGGTTTCACGGGGCCACTTTATTGTATGACATTATGTTCGAGGTAAATATACAAAAACCTTCTTAGTATTTACGCTACAGTGTACATTAGAAGACATTACAAATCAGCGTATTCGCATTCATTCCGGTGTATTACAATGCAATTTTATTTTCATAATTTTGAATTATTGAATTTAGAGAGCGTACAAAAAAATTGGGGTATAAAAGATAGCTTGAGCACATTCAAATTCGCGCCTGTGGGTAGTTGAATGTATTTCTTCTTCTTCGTCTTCTTCTTTGTACACCCTCAGACGTCCAGTTGAATGTTTTCAAAGAATGCAGTAGTCATTTTGAGGGTATTTGAATCTCCGTAGAGCTTTTCCACGAATGGTACTGGTGTCGGCCATATGCGCTTTCTCTGTTCACATATAAGGGGTAACTTTAAAGCAGATGTTCAGCAGTCATTTTATCAGTGCCACAGTTACACTGATAGGTAGTTCCTATCTTTAGCTTGCCAAATAGATGGTGCCTCAATCTGTTGTGGCCAGTGGAGTCTGAAGATTACCACTTGTTCTCTTCTGTTGAGCTGGTAGTATGCATCATTTTGTGTGTGACCTGGATGCTCTACATCCCATTTGTTTCTATATCTGATTCTGATAAAATTCTTTGCCACCTCCAAAGTTACACTTGCATCAGGCTGAGGTAGATTTCCACCTTCCTTTGCCAGTCTGTCAGCCTCTTCATTGCCGGTGATGTTACAATGAGATGAGATCTATTGGATCACAACACTTTTGAATCGTTAGCATAGTTTGTGGAGCACTATTAAGAGGTCATCCAGGTCTATTATTTTGGCTTTTCAACGCTGCAATTACTAACTGTGCATTGGTAAAGAAAGCAACTTGTGTCTCTGTGCTTTCCTGTGTTGAATGTATTTGATATAATTCACTCTGTTATAAATTATTTTCTTTGTATTGACATCTGTAGTCTGCATTATTTGTTATAAGTCTAGTTGGCAGGGTGGATAGCCACAATTCACTCTAGTAGTGAGGCTGTGTTGCCATTCGGATTTTCCTGGGTTCAAACTAACGGTAAATCTATCAATTCTGATTTGTTGTTGTTGTTGTTGTTGTTGCTGTTGTCTAGTTTTCATCTTCTTTATGTCCTACGAGTGCCGTTTATGTGATTGAATGAATGAATGAATGAATGAAGAAAAAGTGGACGATTCAAAAGAGAATGTTAGAGGGGTGACAAACTTAGTGAAGTGTACTTACATATACAAAATGACATAGGCACACATATACATAATATTTACATACGTATTTGCATGCTTTTAATGTTCGGCGTGCATCGTTTTAGCAGAGGGGTTAGAGCGCTCCCCTCTCATGGCGAAGTTACCGGGTGCTGAGTTGGAAACCTGGTTGCATAACACTCCACTATACCCAGCTGTAAATGAATACCTGACTGCTCTTGAGTTAGGGAAGGCCATGGCAGCGAGGAAGGGAATTGGTCATCCCACCCCCTAAAGCTATGACTTGTGTAGTAAAATCTCTAGCCTTTCACTCCTCTACGGTATTATCTGCTATGGGGGCCACCATTATCTATATAATTTGTGATATGTTTGGTTACCATAGTAATAGCATTAGCACACAAACAAACATAGAACCATACATTCATGCTCACAGACACGGTTAAATAACACACACGTAATTACTACTTACGTACACATGAACATTCCTAAACGCGAATACACATACACATGCGTAATGCAAAAGCGCATATAAATGAATACATACGCACGTGATCAACACAAAAGCGTAACACGTGTTGCCTTAACAAATATTGACACCCGTGAAACAATCACTTGCCATATAAAAAATAAATACATCATTATTGATAAGGAAAAAATATCAGATGATATTAGCTACTGCGTCATATCATCAATATCGATAGATTTCGTGTCTTCTAACAGCCACGCCCAATTTCTGAAGTCAATGTTGTAATAGTACAGGTTCTCAACCACTTATCTGAAATCCTTGGAAAGCATGTGTGTTTCGGAATTTGGAATTTTTCGGAAGTCAGAACCGCAAGGTGTCTAAGGCCACAAAGAAAGAAAAAGATAATCACTCCCTCAATAATGTCTTAACTAATATGAGGTTGTCCAAGAGGCTGGCACATGATGTAGACAAAAAGTACTTAAGAAACTACAGCTGCAAGAGCACACGAATGTTGTGGTGATGACTTCATGCAGGGGGGACCAGGTGCAGCAGTGGCTACATATTCAATAGATAAATGCAGTGGCGTCACTAGGGGGGTGCGGAGCGCACCAGGTGACACCATCAGAGGGGGTGACATCAAAATGACTGTCTATAAAATTTTAATGCAGTGTTTCAGCAGAAATTTTTTTTTTTTTATGAAAGTATCCCTATAGTTAGTTATAACAACATAAACATTTTCCGTAAGCCCAGCTTACATGTACTGTATCAATATACCTACGTTTTTACTTCGAATTTTGTTGTTTTCTTACCGAATTTTCACTTTAACCACATGAAACTATGTAAATGTAAATACATGTAGGCTGTGCGTATGATATTGCAATTTAAAGGTGTAATTTTAATTTTGCTAGTTGTTTATGTCACTACTATTACCATTACATTCAGTGATATACGGGAATTACGATTTACGAGTAACATTAGTACAAAAAACATTACTAAGAATTCTGTATGGTCTGGTACGGGAGGAGGTCCATGGGGGTGACACCATGAGTTACCGCAATGGGTGACACCAACCCTAGTGACGCCACTGGATAAATGAATGGGTTCGGTACATGTACCGTACAATACGGTAGTATAGTACCATACAAGACGGTAGTACCGTACAATGCGGTAGTATAGTACCATACAAGACGGTAGTACCGTACAATATGTTAGTACCGTACAAGACGGTAGTACCTAGCAGGGTCGGTGGCAGTACTCTGTAAGCTAAAACAATATTTATAAAGTATCTGGTTATATTTTAAAAAAACATAATCTGTATTATTTATTATTGTATAAAGTTGAAAGCGTAAATGTTTTATAATTTTAATTAATAGAACCATTTTTAATACCGCATTTTTTTTTAGAAGGTTGTGTGTTAGAAGTGTCACAAAATGTACCAATTTTCTAACATTAGTGAGATCTTATTTCAATAAACATTCGACAATTTCCCCCAATTCATGGTCACAGTGTGAGAACATAAGGGGTAAAAGGATCCCCGTTACACGCCCATTGGCTGGCATATTGGGTGATATGGTGTTAGGCCCATATTTTTCTTGACCATCGGCATCACTAGGGGTGATGTGTGGTCAACATCACGCCGTCCGTCTTAAACTTGTCCCAGAGTTGCTCTGGTACCCAGTTGTGGGCTGGGTCGACCCAGTGATTAGCAGTTTGCGAGCTGCTAAAAAAATACCCACCTCATCTGTGGGATCGAACCATATTATGACCCACCTGAGCTAGGAAGCCAGTGCACTAACCACTATCAGCTACCATTTTGTGAGAAGCATAGACTTCGAACGTCCTAAACTTGCAACTATATTTAGCGTATTGTCTGTTATGTTTATACTAATATTAAAATGTTCCCATCTTCGCCGATAAATAGAATAGTAAGCATTTTGTTTACGCAACATACCGCCTTACCACCTGCGTGGGTCATTGTCTTGTGCGCCTGAGTGACGCTTCAGGAAAAAAAAATTTCTGTTTTCAGAGCTTGTCGAATTTCGGAATTTCGAATACTGCTGGCGGTTTTGAAAACCTGCAATAAGACCAATCGCGCCACATTTCTGTCATTTGTACAAGTATTCTGTTTACATAACGGTTTCTTTGACCTTCAGCATGTTCTATCCTGATCGCAGAAGTCGTAACAATGGAAGGGAGAGCTGTACACTTGGCGGGCGCAAAGAGAGAAAGCAGTTACATGATAGATAGAGTGGTAGAAAGGTTTTCTCGTATTGTCTCGAGGAGTGGGGGAAGACGAGATCAATTAACATATTTCACCCACGTCCGCAAAACTGCGTTGCTAACGGTCTGTACCACGGCAACGAATATTAAAAAACATGCGAGATCTAAGAGCCATAACGGGATCCAACTCGCAATTTTGAATTGAAGCTGGGTTAGAAACAAAAGAAAGAAAGAGAAACGTTTATGTAATGTGTAGAATACGCTAAAATTAAAGAAGTATTTTTTTTTTAAATTTTTATTCAAAAATTAATTTCTTAAAATTAAGTGAAAAGGTAACGGTAAATAGGAGGTCGCATAAAATATGACCTGCCGTTTAGGGAAGGTCCAAAAATGTTGGAGAGAATTTGGCACGCGATCCTTATAAAAACATCTGTGGTGAGAAAGGCAAATGGTCGAAATTAAGCTGAAGCTGGTCATATAGAATAAACTCTCACACGAAAACAAAGAGAATAACGTACACTGAAAATGCTTTATTGCTCATCAACATCATCACCAAAATGCCATTTCTCAGCATAAACTAAACCATCAAAATCATCATCTCAAAAATACCTGGTCACCTTCAACAAATACCATGCAAAGCACGTACTAATCCTGTGCCATTCATCTCAAGTTTTTTAACATGCCTTTTTTGACCACTTTAATTTTTCTATCTCTACTTCTCTTCTCCGTTTGTTTTTCCACCCTACCATCTATTTCTTTTACCTCCCCCTCATAACCCTCCACTCCCCAAGGAGCATAGGCCATCAACAAACACATGCCAAGTCCTCCTGTCACGTGCCATCATCTCAAGTTCTTTCCACGGTTTCCTCATCATTTTCACCTCTGTTTCCAACTCTCTTCTCCATGTACTTCTTGGTCTTCCTCTGCCTCTCTTGCCCTGGGGGTTCCAGAACAAGGACTGCCTGGTAATGCTATCAACAGGTTTCCTCAGCGTGTGTCCTATCCATCGCCATCGTCTTCTTCTTATCTCTTGTTCCACTGGCACTTGTCTAGTTCTAGTCATCAGTTCCACGTTGGTAACCTTGTCATACCATTCTAATCCTTCTATTCTATGCAAGCACCCATTTATGAAAGTCTGTAGCTTTTTGGTTGTTGTCTTTGTTGATCTTTATGTCTCAGAGCCATACAATAGGACTGACTTCACATTTGAGTTGAAGATTCTTATTTTCGTGTTGGATCCTATTTCTATTGATCTCCATATATTTCCCAATGCAATGAAAGCTCCTCTTGCTTTTTGTATTCTTATTTCTCTGACCTAATGGATTCCAAAAGAAGGCCTGCCTTGTAATGCTATCATTTGGTTTTCTCATTGTTTGTCCTATCCAGCGCTAATGACTTCTCTTCACTTCATGTTCTATTGGTGTTTAAATGCCTCTACACAACATGGCGCGCCTTTTGTTTCCCGGGATCTCTGAAAAGATAAAGAGAGAATATGCCTACTACACCCGCTGGTAAGTCGTACCAGACGACTTATGTGACGTTTTGTGAGAGGCTGGCAAAGTCTTCACATTAAACATATTGCTACAGAAACTACAGCAGCAGGAGCATGTGAACGATTGGTGCAGACTTCCTGCCATGGGGTCAGCTAAAGTGGTGGTTCCATGTTCTATAACAAGCGCAAAAAAAGAAAATGGTGAATAAATAATACTGCGTGGCACAGAGTTAGCAGAAGTTCTTCAAAGTTTTCGTTTTTTATTTCATAAAACTGACAATAAAGAAACATATTTTAAAAATATAATTACCTTATTAAATAACTTGACGTTATTGTCTTCTATTTTTCCCCACCAAGGTTGTAATCTTTTTTTCATGGCGCATTTCCGGACGGGGAACTACATTGCGCGCCGGATGAAACAACGCACATTTTGTTCACAATATACTTCATGTTACCGAATTTTTAAATAGAAATATTCCTACCTCTGTTGCTATTCGGTGACAACATTTCTGGAATTTTCCCCCATTTATATTTCGCAGATTGGGTTAGTATTGAATAAGTGTCTCCACCATACAGCCAGTGAAGCCTCTCATTGCTCATCAGAGATGAAGCTTCTTTGCTTCTGTTCCGCTGTTTCTGTACTTCTGAAGCAAAATTGATCTGACTGAAATGACCACAGGGGAGTTTAGAGCCGGTAATGCAGTAGAAAGATCACAACCTAATTATCTCCCCCCGCCATTGTTTAGTGAGTGACTTACTCGTTAAATAATATTTTTTCATCTTTAAATACCTGAAACAGATGTTCATGTTTAATTGTTCCTTGCATTAAACACCACTTTCTTGAAACACCTGCCTATTCGTTAAAAACACGTATTTACTTTCCATGGCTGGTCATTTAAAGTGATTGTTCCTGTTACGCAAATTTTTGTTACTTTTTGAATGCAATCAGCGGGGAAAAGGTGGTTGTGATTATATTTTTGGAACTCTTGAAATTTCGAGGAGGCAATTCAGTGAGAAGAGCACGTGACACTCAGTTCTCCTATGGCTTCGTGGGGAAGAACGAATGACACTTCGTTCTTCGAGAGCTTCAACAGAACAATTTGGTTTACTGTTCGTATTCTCTAAATCAGTGGTTCCCAACTTTTTCTTTCTCATGCCCCATTCCCTTTCTGAGCCTCATTTACATTTTTGGCTCACTTTCCTAGCACAGTTTTAACCGTGTTCAAAGGTTTGCCTCTGTGCCCCCTCCCCCATAAGTCGCTGTTAGGTAGAAAAGGGTACTTTACAAGAAATGACGCTTACTGCGGCTCTCCTAGAAATAAAGCATGGCCCCCTAGGGGCCATATGGCTCACGTTAAGAACTACTGCTCTAGAGCAGAGGTCGGTAACCCAGGAGCTATGGGGATCTTTTAGATCCACTGAACTCTCAAAAGATCTACGAGTATCTTGGTAAAATCATATCTATTTTAAGTTTCAAACATATGTAGAATCTGGAATTAGTGCAGCCTTATTGTAATTTTTATCTCAATCATACGATCTTCTTCCTGCAACTCCATCGATTGTTGTTGTTGTTGTTGTTATTTAACTAGGGCTGCTGAGCTTCTCACTCTTTAGCAGCCAATACCAAGTTGAAGACTCCTTGGTATTATCTCCACTGTAGATATAGGCTTTTCCTGTGGCTTTTTAACCATTCCGAAACGTATTGAGTTGAAGTCATGAGCTCCAGTTTCTCCATCTTGGCTTGCATTTAAAAGATCGTCACCTCTACACCTAAGCTAGGAGTAAAAAGTGCGTGGCATACTGTGCATTCCCCGCCATCCAAGGGGCTCTCAAATTTCAAATTTTGCAGAGCTAAAATACTGTGCTCTGGTTCTGGGCTGTCCCAAGGAATTGTTACATCCTGCACAGAGCCACTTCTCAGCTTCTCCTCCTTATCACTGGATCCACAGTTAGATCTTTCTGCATGCAGTCAATCAAGTCAAAGAATTATGCCTGGGGCTCAAGTGACTCCTCCAAGCTTTAGTGTGCAATGCTTTTGTGTTCTCAATAAGTTTCACCACATGGGGGAATCCCTGGAAATGATGAATGGATGATTTCAAGAGTCAATGAGGGTGTAATTAGCCTCACAGACAGTAGGTATTCACTTTACCATTTACCATAACTGTAGCATTTGTGCATATATCTCGGGTGGTCATTTATATAAGGATGACTCCAGGATATGCCTCTAAGCATGACTCCATCAATACAGCGGTGCAAACTAAATGTTATTTTTACCGAAATTTTACTTTCACTTCAGACAAGAGATCGTTTCTGTCTTATGTAGTTCACAAAATAAAGTGAAATGTATACCTAAGTGGGCAAAGCTTATATTGGGGTTTATCAAACTGGGAATGATTGTGTAAGTCCCTTATAAAAAACATGGAGACACTTTAAACCTATTAAAGTGCCGAACGGAAAGACGCTAGTCCCGCAATTTACCCTTAAGTGAAAAGTATGTTTTTTCTACCCACCGTCCGTGACCTAGAGATCTAATCGAATGAGTCCCCTTCTTTAACCGTAGAGGGAATTAAAACTGTAGATCAAGGATTCTTCACCATTTCCGATCTCTTGCACTAGAGCTGTATTATTCTCAAGCTTATGGGGTCGCTTTACCCCAAACTGGGTATTGTGAGAAACATCGTGATGGGTCGCGCCCCAAAACAAAGTATCGCGGAAACAAACATCGTGATGGTTTCCGCGACCCAAAGACTTGTTTGCGGTAAACATCGTGACGCGTCGCGACCCCTTTCCTATCCTTCTTCTCATCTTGCGATCGGGAGCATCTTTGATAGATTACAACACGACAAAAAACGAGTTCCATCAAAGATGAATTCGACTTGATGTTAGAAGTTCCTCTATTAACTCCAAATAGGCTATGATTTTAGTGTTTGAAGATACCATTGGCCCGTATATCTTTTCATTACCTGGTCCCATACAGAGTGACAGTCCTGTAAAACATGCTCATAGCAGCAGTTTTGA
This sequence comes from Oreohelix idahoensis, assembly GCA_024509875.1. Lineage (NCBI taxonomy): Eukaryota > Metazoa > Mollusca > Gastropoda > Stylommatophora > Oreohelicidae > Oreohelix > Oreohelix idahoensis. The sequence goes on from JAMPIV010022831.1 coordinate 10,039, forward strand.
TCGTATTAAAATCCCACATGTGCACAGATTGGTGAAGCAAGAGAATCGTAGCTTTGACATGTGTTTTATCTCAGATTGTTTATGCCCTGTCCTGAGTCGAAAAAATAGTTATCTGTCCCTGTCCAGACGAGAGTGTGATAGTCGTCCTTTGGTGTTGATTGTTTCTGTTCTCATCTGTATAGTACCCGGATAGCTCTCTTTTTTCTTCAAAGTATGTGACAGTTGCGTGATTCATATTTATGACGCACAATATTCTAATACAAAACATCGACTATGGCTGATTTAAATCCATGTTTGATTCACACTTTTGATTATAGGAGTAATCGTTCTGGATATTGATCCAGCGTAAGGATATTGCGCTTGCGTTTGTACTTATTTTTTAGGGCCAGAAAATATATTAATTTGCTTATTGTGTTTATGGCCTGAATTCATATGTATTACATATTATTAGTACAAGTAGAATCAGTCCTATATTGTATATTTTGGATTGGTAGGAGGGACTAGATTCTTGTATTCCGGTCTAGCGGAAGTATGAGTTGTCTTGACAAGTCGTGATGAGTTCCGATGTACTGCTTACAAATGGCGGGGTACGCTTTTCTAGAGCTGGTCCTTTCGTCAGAAAAAAACTGTCTTACGAAGTGGGATTTCTTCTGAAGGAGATGGTGTGTCTCTACGATAGTTTTGTGTTAGAGACTCTCCTTATGTCAGTATATAGATGATTCGGACTCCAGGTAAACCCAGCTCCTATTTTTGATGATCTCTCGTCGGTTAGGCCTAGCTTGACTTTTGTGCTTCGCTATGCTAGTGTCGTGTTTTGTATCGACGAAGATGACAGATTTTCCTGCAGCGGTTATGGCTACGTGAATTAACCTGATCACCGTAGAGCTGTATGGAAACATTTATGAAATCATTTATATACCCATTATAAATTAACTCTGGCTTATATTCTCCTTCCTATGAATGAGTGAACGACAACTCAGGGAGACAGCCATGTTGGATTTCGGTCATCATATGTTTTGATCACTGCCAAGAGAACAGATTATTTATCTTATTATCGGACAGTGACAGGGAGATCTCAATCTTGCTAGAACCCCCCTTTCGTGGTTTCATAATATATACTACAAACTATGGACGTCAAGTAACTTTAGTTATTTATCGATCCGCCTTCACTGACGCGTTTAGTCAGATAGGGGGAATGCGGCCATAATGTATCATGACATTGAACTTTTGATGTACTGCCATTATTTCTGAATGTGTCATGACTTCAGATCTGCTATGTATACCTACAAATTGATATGTCAACGAACCATGATGTACTCGTATGTCCCAGTGTGTACGTCTGAATAAATTGAGTAAACTAAGATTCCAGCAGTCTGCATTGGTGCCTTGTAGACACAAGTGTGAGTGGTTATATTGGTCAGCACACGAACAGTACACCATTCGCGGTAATCACACTCTACACTTCTACTTCATACATACACCATCCTGCGTCGGCTGAAGTGACCAAGTTTAGGGCCTGCTTCCCCTGGAGCCTTTGCCTTCCCTAACTCAGGACTAGGGTGAGTTACCCATTTACAGCTGGGTAGACTGGAGCATGCCTGATCTCAACAACACACCACTCTTCCTTACAGAGCAGACAGACTGATACTTTACAGTGTGTGTGTGAAAGCAACTTTACAGTGGAAAGAACAAGTCCTTTACAGTGGCGGAGCCAGATTCCTGGGTACCCAGCTTACGCAGTTTTTGTGTTGAAGAATCACAGTTTACAGCTGAAAGAACATTTGTTTGAACACATCAACACCAGTGAGGACAGCTATACAGTCGATGTCAGCCTTGACCTGTATTACCGATAGGATGCTGTATCTAGGTCAGCGCTTGTTTGAACAGGTTTTTTTTCGCTGTACAGACAGAATATTACACAGGACAGTGGTATCAAGTGTAGAAAATATCTGGAGCAATATTGTTGACATTTCTCAACGTACAGAAGAATCACAGTGTTGTTGAACATAAAGTGCATAGTTCATCGTTGGATCTTCATATGCTCAACAGAGAAAAATTGACAGTGTAATAGTTTAAAATTAAATCTATTACTGAATAAAGTGGCAAGTTATTAGTATGAAAATAAACAGTGCCTGCTTTACAACACTATACCTGCAACACATTCCATTCATGACATAAATGATATTGTATGCTATATGCTATTTATGCTTACATGTTATTTGTTTATATGTGTAGGGGTTTATATGATTTGCGGGCCTGGATGGTGGTGACTAGAACAAGGAAATACCGAGTGATATTGGTCTTGTTCTGGCGTTCTATAGGGAGCAATTTCTTAATTGAAATTTGCATGCAACATAGTTTGCAAATATTTGGTTAGTTGTGACGACTGTTTCATATTTGTATTTGTTACATTTTTTGTGTTCCTTAGTTTTGTTTGATTTGTTTGTATAATTGTAGGTCTCATCTTTTCTTTCATTTCCGTTTTTTACACCCTTATGTTTATACACTGTGGCGTTATTTGTCTTGTTATCTTATTGCAGTTATCATCACGGTTTCTGTGATAATTTTTTTTCATTTCTCCTATTTAATTTAATTTGATCTCTGCAAATTTGTTCATATTGTCTTTTCTTGTTTGTCCTTTGTAATGTCTTTAGTTGACATATGACGTATAGTGGTATACACTGATAGTATAGTACAGATCAGTACTTTCTGATTGTTATTGTTATAAAACAAAATGTACAAGACCTTATAAGGCTTGTCTCCCAAAGTGATTGGTAAAGGGAAATATTTTTTCCACAGGTACTCAAGTGATCTTTGATTACATTGAGGTATACAAGACCTTTGTAAGGCTTGTCCCCCACAGTATTTGAGATACAATTATTGTTGTCCACAGGTACTCAAGTTATCATTGGTTATTATAAACCATACAAGTTTGGACTAAAACTAAGTCTATGGTATAGACTTGTCTCCCATTAAAGTGAAATAGGGTAATTTATTTACTTTTTCAGGTTTCTGATTTAAGAAGACAATATGTCTACATTAGATTATTTCATTGCACAAGGAAAATCTCTTGATAAGACTGGAAAAGACTTAGAACAATGGACTGTTGCTCAATATGACAAAGCATTAGCTGCAGAAGAGAAAAAAACTGCTGCTGCTGAAGAAATAGAGAAAGAGAGTTGAAGAGAAAAAAGCGGCGGCTGAGGAGAGAAAACTTCAAATAGAAGAAAAAAAAGCTGCTGCAGAAGAAAGGAAAGCAATAGCTGAAGAAAAAAGATTAGAAAAAGAAGCTGATACTGCTGCTGAACTTAAGAAATTGCAGATGCAAGTGGAGGAAAGGAGATTTGAGGCAGAACAGAAGAAATTAGAAGCTGCTGCAGAACAGAAAAACTAGAAGTTGCTGCTGCTGCAGAACAGAAAAAACTAGAAGTTGCTGCTGCTGCAGAACAGAAAAAACTAGAAGCTGCTGCAGAACAGAAAAGATTAGATAGAGAAGCTGAAGAGAGAAAAGCAATAAGAGAACATGAGTTTGAATTAGAGAAATTAAAATTGACATGTATGAGTAATGTTAATCAGGCATCTGGTGGTAATGGTAAACCCTTTGTGTACAAGGTCAAGGTACCAGCGTTTAACCCTACCAGTGATGACATAACATTTTGGCTTTCTAGATTTGAACGGGCTTGTCGATCTCATAATGTTGACAAATCACAGTATGTGAATCAGTTGTCTGAAAATCTAAAAGGGGAGTCTCTGAGTAAGTTATATTTTGTTGAAGAGGCCGACAAAGATAATTATGATGCTGTTAGGGCAGCTTTGATAAAGAGATATCAGCTGTCTGAGGAAGGTTATCGTCTTTTGTTTAAAACAATGAGACCTGAGGTAGGTGTAGAATTCTCAGAATTCATCTCAAAAGCACGAATTACACTTTCACGATGGATTGAATTATCCAAAACAGAGAAAACATTTGATGGTCTTACAGATTTATTGCTAAGAGACAAGGTCATGTCTTCTGTAAATAAATCATTCCTAGAGTTCTTACATGAGCGTAAACCTAGTACAATAAAGCAAATGGAAGAATATTGTGACCAGTATGCCACGGCACACCCTGACATGATTCTTAGTAACTCTAACATTAAAGAGAGTATGCCAGTTGCTTCGGCAACAGAATATAATCAGAATTACTCACACAAATTCCAAGGAGCTAAAAATAAATTTGATAAAAAGGTTAATTGGAATAAGTATCAAAACCAAGATAACCGCTCAAATCAGAGTTCTTCTTCGAAGAACTGGAATCGGGCTGATAGTCCTCGACACGCGAGGGGTACCCATAATGTTAGAAATTCTCGGAAAGGGAGTAGCTATAGGAACTACCCAAGTGCTTCATGGAGACAAAAGAAACAATATTACAGGGATACTCAATATAATGAGCATGATGATTATGATCATGAATATTATGATTCAAACCCAAATAGGGGTTATAACAGAGGCAATAATAATTATAGAGACAATTATAACCGAGGTAGATCACAACACAAAAGACATGGTAAATCTTATTACCAGGCCAACTCTGCACAACAGGAGTTCCACGACACCGATAATCAGAATAATGATAAAAAAGACTCCAATAGTGTAGCGAATTCCGCTTTTGATTTTGCTAGAGCATCTGAGTGTTCGCAATGCAAAACATTATTCGATCCAACCACAGTGTCTACTTTAAGCTGCGGTCACCCACTTCCCGCTCTCCATGCGTCAATCGCGCATAATGGAAGGGGTGCTCTTGTCTTTAATAGGGGCCTAATAGATGGTACTCCGGTATCAATTCTTTTCGACTCGGGGTGCACTACCATTGGAGTGAGGCAATCACTCGTAAATCCTTCTCGAGCTACAGGCAATATAGTCAAATGTGTAACATTTGGTGGCACATTGGAGAAGTACTCCACTGCCATTATCAATATTGCTACGCCTTTCTTTACAGGAGAGGTGCAAGCATGTCTCTTGCCGAATCCGATCGCTGATCTTATCATCGGTCGCATTCATGGAGTGAAAGAATGCACTCCACAGCAAATTTCTAATTGGGAAAATGTTAATATGCAATCTGCTAATGCAGTAATCACTAGGGCTCAAGCTCTCAATATGCCACAATCTTCACATTCTGAAGATAATGATGCGCAGATCCAAGATGATCCCTTGGAGATTTCCCACGATTCCTTTATCAAACAGCAGGAAGATGATCCTACTCTAAAGAAATTCTTTACTCTCTGGCAAAAAAGGTGATCCGAATAAGGATACAAATCGTAAATCTTGGATTACGATGAAGAATGGCGTACTTGTACGTATGGTACAAGACTCCGCTAAGTCCATTCATTCTCAAATCCTTGTGCCTAAAAATATGAGAGTTAAAATCTTACAGCACGCTCATGATTCGCAGTGTGCTGGACATATGGGTTTTTCCCGTACTAAAGCTAGAGTTCTTCAATCTTTCTTTTGGCCTGCTGTGAATAAGGACATACGAATCTATTGTCGATCTTGTAAAGTATGTCAAGAGATTAAATCCAGAGGTCCACGCCATGATGCACCTATTCAGGCTGCAGACATTCCCATTCGGCCATTTCAAAAAATGGCGATAGACATCATTGGTCCATTTAAGATAAAGTCTGCTAGAGGACACCAATTTATTTTGACGTGTGTTGATATGTGCACACGTTGGCCGGAGGCTGTTCCTCTAAAGAGCATAACTACTGCTGATGTCGCAGATGCTCTTTGGTTAATATTTTCTCGTCTGGGGTTTCCAGCAGAAATATTATCCGACCATGGTACCCAACTCATATCGGATACCATGTCTCAAGTAATGTCGACTCTGAAGATAGAGAGATCGCTGAGTAGTATTTATCATCCTATGTCCAATGGGATGGTGGAACGTTTGAATAGAACTCTGAAAAACCTACTAGGTAAGATAACAGAAGATCATCCTCAGGATTGGGATAGGGTTTTACCCGCGGCTCTCTTTGCATATAGAGAGGTCGCCAACGAACATACAGGATTTTCTCCCTTTGAACTTGTCTTTGGCGCGAAACCGCGAGGTCCTATGTCCTTACTCATGATCTTATAACTGCTGATAATATTGTCGATGACACAAAATCCTCTTATGAATATGTCATCGCACTTAGACACAAGATTATTGAAGCATGCAAATTGGCAACTGCTTCTTCTGAATTTGCGAAACAGAAGGCAAGGGAATTTGCCAATAAAAAGAGATGTTTGCGTCAACTTTGTCCAGGTGACAAAGCATTTGTCTTGCTACCTTGTAGGGAAAATAGACTTCTCATTTCTTGGAAAGGTCCGTACGATATAATATCAAAGGTTTCCGATGTTGACTATATCGTCGATATTGACGGGAAGCGTAAAACCTTCCACATCAACATGCTCACGGAATTCCATGAACGTCCTGATTATTTACAACCTGTTTTCCAGGCAACGGACGATTTTCCAGTCCAACATGGACAGTACTCATCTCTGTCAGTAATACAGGATGAGGAAACGAGTTTCTCGGATGTAAATTTACCTTTTCCAATGATTCCTCTTCACTCTAATGAATCATGGAAAGATGTTGCAATTTCTCCAGAATTATCTCCAGGAGAGCAGAAACAATTTCAGGATGTCCTTACTGACATTCCTGGTCAAACTGATGTCATTCAACATGACATTATTCTTACTGACCATAGTCCTATAAGAGTCAGACCGTATCCTATCCCGATACATTTTCAAGCACAGGTAGAGAAAGAGTTAGATGAGATGATAGAGTTAAAAATTATTGAACCATCCACATCAGCATATTCTTCGCCGATGGTTATAGTACGGAAAAAAGACAATAACATACGTCTTTGCGTGGATTATCGCAAATTGAATCAAGTGACTAAATTCGATGCTGAACCTATGCCTTTACTAGAAGAGCTACTTACGAGACTATCGAATTCTCACTTCTTTACTAAACTCGATTTGTCTAAGGGATATTGGCAAGTTCCACTATCCGAACACGCCAAACCGTTTACTGCTTTTTCGACGCCTAGGGGTCTATTCCAATGGAATTTCATGCCTTTCGGTCTTATGAACGCCCCTGCTACATTTGTACGCATGATGCGTCGAATCCTATCTCATCGCTCAGATGTCATTGCGTATCTTGATGACATCTGTCTTTTCAGTGATACTTGGAACGATCACTATAATGGTATAAATGAACTATTGTCTATCTTACGCGAGCATAACCTGACAGCGAAACCATCGAAAGCATGTATTGGTTTTAGCGAAATATCTTTCTTAGGACACCGTGTTGGTCATGGGTTCCTAAAAACAGAAGACCATAATACAAGTAAGATACTTAACATTTCTATTCCTAAGACTAAAAAGCAAGTACGAAGTCTCTTAGGTCTAATACAATTTTATGGACGATTCATCCCGAATCTGTCCTCCATTATGTCACCTCTTTCTTCCTTGCTAAAGAAAGGGTCTCCTAATGTAGTCCATTGGACTCAAGAATGTCAATCCTCTTTGGATAAGGTTAAAACTATGTTTTCTACTTCACCTATCCTAGTATTGCCTTCTAAGGATAAGACATTTATTCTTCGTAGTGACGCTTCATCCACCGGATTGGAGCTGCACTAATGCAAGAGTACTCTGGAACTCTGCATCCTGTGATGTATATTTCTCGGAAATTAAATGCCGCAGAGAAGAATTACTCGGTCCTAGACCGTGAATTATTGGCTATGGTTTGGTCAATCCTTAAACTGCAAAGATTTCTTCTGGGCGCGCATTTCATTGTGGAAACTGACCAAATAGCTCTTACGGCTATTCAGAGTAAAAATCTGAAGAGCGCGAGATCAACGCGATACGCGATTGCTCTACAGCCATTTCATTTTTCGGTGCGAGCTATCCGTGGGTCAGAAAATGTGATGGCAGATATTTTGTCTAGATGCCCACATGATTCATAACTGTTATACAACTTTGATACAGTTGTTTCTATGTTGAAATGTGTACACATATGTAATATATCATATATTGATTGTAACACTACTTAGCGGTTCATTGATATGTATTCACCGCTGATCTTTCAATGTTTTTCGTCTTTGATGATCATGATGTTAAGATATCTTAGATGAAATTTATGTATAAACTAATGTGGAAATTGTGTCATTGCTAATATTGTAGTATGCGTTGGTGACACCTCTCTGGAAATATTTATACTTAGAGAAGTACTTTCTCTAAGGTCATAAAACTTATGCTTATCATCTGCGCATTGTTATTGGTGCGTTGTGAGCCTATTGTATGTTGCTCCTAGATGTATTTCAAAAAAAAAAAAATGGTACTTTTTTTTTTCCCGAGGGGTGTGGTAATCTGTTGCGTGCATATTTTGACGCACATATTACAAAAATCGATATGGCTATTTAATATGGGAAAAATATAGACATTCATTCATTTGTGTATGAAAATGCTGTCTATGGTAAAAGCGAGATAATCCATGTTTGATTCACACTTTTGATTATAGGAGTAATCGTTCTGGATATTGATCCGGCGCAAGGATATTGCGCTTGCGTTTGTACTTATTTTTTAGGGCCAGAAAATATATTAATTTGCTTATTGTGTTTATGGCCTGAATTCATATGTATTACATATTATTAGTACAAGTAGAATCAGTCCTATATTGTATATTTTGGATGGGTAGAGGGACTAGATTCTTGTTATTCCGGTCTAGCGGAAGTATGAGTTGTCTTGACAAGTCGTGATGAGTTCCGATGTACTGCTTACAAATGGCGGGGTACGTTTTTTCTAGAGCTGGTCCTTTCGTCAGAAAAAAATAATTCTTACGAAGTGGTTTTTCTTCTGAAGGAGATGGTGTCTCTACGATAGTTTGTGTTAGAGACTCTCCTTATGTCAGTATATAGATGATTCGGACTCCAGGTAAACCCAGCTCCTATTTTTGATGATCTCTCGTCGGTTAGGCCTAGCTTGTCTTTTGTGCTTCGCTATGCTAGTGTCGTGTTTTGTATCGACGAAGATGACAGATTTTCCTGCAGCGGTTATGGCTACGTGAATTAACCTGATCACCGTAGAGCTGTATGGAAACATTTATGAAATCATTTATATACCCATTATAAATTAACTCTGGCTTATATTCTCCTTCCTATGAATGAGTGAACGACAACTCAGGGAGGCAGCCATGTTAGATTTCGGTCATCATATGTTTTGATCACTGCCAAGAGAACAGATTATTTATCCTATTATCGGACAGTGACAGGGAGATCTCAATCTTGCTAGAAACCCCCCCCCCCCCCCCCCCCCCCCCCCCCCTTTCGTGTTTAATAATATATACTACAAACTATGGACGTCAAGTAACTTTAGTTATTTATCGATTCCTTCACTGACGCGTTTAGTCAGATAGGGGAATGCGGCCATAATGTATCATGACATTGAACTTTGATGTACTGCCATTATTTCTGAATGTGTCATGACTTCAGATCTGCTATGTATACCTACAAATTGATATGTCAACGAACCATGATGTACTCGTATGTCCCAGTGTGTACGTCTGAATAAATTGAGTAAACTAAGATTCCAGCAGTCTGCATTGGTGCCTTGTAGACACAAGTGTGAGTGGTTATATTGGTCAGCACACGAACAGCACACCATTCGCGGTAATCACACTCTACACTTCTACTTCATACATACAACCATCCTGCGTCGGCTGAAGTGACCAAGTTCAGGGCCTGCTTCCCCCTGGAGCCTTTGCCTTCCCTAACTCAGGACTAGGGTGAGTTACCCATTTACAGCTGGGTAGACTGGAGCATGCCTGATCTCAACAACACACCACTCTTCCTTACAGAGCAGACAGACTGATACTTTACAGTGGTGTACTACAGGTGTAGTAAGAAATAACGTCTTTACAGTGACTTCATTATCTTCTTGTTCACATTCTCCTCCCTTTTTTGCAAGTTTATCTGCCTTTTCATTTCCGGGTACACCACAATGAGATGGTACCCACTGATGTATGGTTCTCTTTTTGGCAGCTACCTTGTTTAGTTCATTTCTCAGATGCGGGAGTTTACCACCCTTGAGAGCTTGCAGGACAGACAGTGCATCTGTGAGGATGACTACCTGGTGGCAGTCAGAGTTGGTGTTATAAATCATATTTTGCAGCTTGCTCTAGAGCTTGAACCTCAGCTGTATAGTTTGGAACAGAATTTTACCAGTGGGAATGTGCCTAGTCTCATAGTGGTTGTCAGGATATGAGATAAAGATACCGGCACCTCCATTCCTAAACAGCATTAGTTGCTGATCCATCTGTATAGGCATGTATCCATGATTGATCGGGATAGCTTTCTTGGATCATACTCAATGTAGCAGTTCGTTTTTGCAGATCATTATACTCACATCCAATTGTGAGACCACTGACTGATGTATTAATTTGGAGGGCACTGCTGGCCTGCTCCCATGGTACAGGGTATAGGGTGGGCTTCAGTGGTGTTGTCTTCATGGATAGGTCTTCTTGATGCTGTCTTATAAGTCTTTTCCCCCGAAGCACAAAGCTGCTACGCTTTAGACGTCCCAATGCCAGATCATCTAGTCTTGCCTTCATTGGGTGCATTGGCATACTGTTGTACTTTTCCATCTGGATCATGGTTTTTGTGTCTCTTCTATGGGACAATGTCTGTAATCCAGCAACCTTCTGCATCTCTGTTATTGGCGTCCCCTTCCGTTTCCCTTACTTGAAGTTTTAAGCGTCCTTCTGACTCTCCTTTTTGAGTTAGGGAAGGAAAATTCAGCGAGGAAGGTAACTGGACACCCCACCTCTCGATGCTGGACCTAGTATGGTGAAGACTCTAACACTTCACTCCCCTACCGCAGAATCTACTATGGGACTACCTTAACCTTTTATCTTTGGCTGAATTCCTAAAATCAATTTGTACTTATCAGTTTTGGTATGTTGGTATGTTGGTCGCCAGCTTCACCAACAGTGAAATTTGTGTCGTGGTCATAAAAAGGTTAAGAACCACTCCTGTAGAGGGTGATTGTGCACAATTCTCAAGAACTGATCTGGGTCGCGACTGCCTGAGAATCTAGTGATCTTGTCATACCACTCCAGTCCTTCTATTCTGCGTAAGCATCCCTTTTTTTGAAAGTCTATAACTTTATGGTGAATTCTGCTATATTATGGTTAAAAAAAGAAAAGAAAAAAAGAATGTAACACGTTGAAAAGTTAATTGTATCGTTTATATTGATTATTTCTTCTTTTTCGTCTTCTAAACTAAAACGTAGTCGATTTCTCTAGAAAGTTACAGATTTTCATAAAGGGGTGCTTCCGCGGAATCATCATATTTGTTCTTTTCGCTGTTTAATTGTTCTTTTCGCTGTTTAATTGTTCTTTTCGCTGTTTAATTGTTCTTTTGGCTGTTTAATTGTTCTTTTCGTGTTCTTTTCGCTGTTTAAGTGTTCTTTTTGCTGTTTAATTGTTCTTTTCGCTGTTTAATTGTTCTTTTCGATGTTTAATTGTTCTTTTCGCTGTTTAATTGTTCTTTTCGCTGTTTAATTGTTCTTTTCGCTGTTTAATTGTTCTTTTCGTGTTCTTTTCGCTGTTTAATTGTTCTTTTCGCTGTTTAATTGTTCTTTTCGCTGTTTATTGAGCATGGGACCATATAATAACCATCATCATTTTTATTTGCTGTCCTTATGAAGCATGGGACAGACAATGCTGGTGGTCCCTTTGCAGGCAGCCTGCACAAAGCATTCACGTGTTCTTGTAGCGATGGTTTTCGTGGCAGTGTGTTTAACCTGATGAGGTTGCCTGCCTCATAGACAATCTCATTTTAGTCGCTTTGTACGACATCACTGAGGGATTAGTAGTCTTGTTCTGTCAGAGAATCATCAGAGACCCCCGGGAAACCCACGTGTTTCTTGTACAGAACAGAACCATTGAAACTGGATGAGAAGATCCGTAATGTGGAACTGGTGGAAAGATATAGATAATTAACAATGAAACAGAAGGTAATGAATGAGAAGACGCTAGAGCTGTATAAGACACACGTTGAGGAAACTAGTTAAAAGCCTAACCAGGCAGACCTTGTTCTGGAACCCCCAGGATAAGGGAGGTAGATGGAGACCCGAAAAAAACACACACATGGAGAAGATAACTGAAGACAGTCATGAAAGGGGTAAGTAAGACATGAGAACATATTGATTGGTGGCACAGGCTAGTATTGCTAGGTATCGATTTGGTGAAGGCCTATCCTTCTTGGTTTGGTTTGGTTTGAAGAACTATCTTCATTACACACAGTCAACTCCATCAGTGCTCCGGTCTCCTCCCTTAGATCACACAAGGAGGATCTCAGCACACTGCATGAACTCCGTAGCACCGGCAAGGGTCCAGATGTGCTATACAGGAATCACACATTCTGTGAGGAGGATAGGTTTCCTCATTTTTACATTTTTTTGCCACAACTTTTGGGGCACACTGACTTATTATTATCATATTTGTTTGAATTATCTTCTTCTTCTTCCGTTGTTGTGCGCCGTTAAATTTCTTATGTGCGCTCATTTTATAACCTGTGTGCGCGCAAACACGCGCATGGCTTAAATGAAAAATTGGTGAACTGTAATGACCAAAATGACGAACAGCAGACGTGTCAGGTGTCGGAAAAGGGGGTGGGGGTAATGGGTGAGTGGGGGGGAAGGGGGGTGAGGAAATACCAGACACATTTATGGTCTTGTCTGGTTTCCTTTTCAGGTCAGATTTGAAAGAACGATCCACTCTGGAGACAGGGATGTGGAAGAACAATGTATATCACATTACAGCTCCCTCCGTCACAACTGGTCCTTGTTACCGCCAACAATTGCTTTCATTGTCTTGTCTAGACCGTTTGATTTCCCGCCGGTTCACGGGAGATAAGCTAGACTTTTTAGTGTCTGGGAATGTCCTCACGTTTTCACGAAATTACAAGTATGTCAGTTTGGTAAACGCAAAGCGCGCAAAGATTTACAATATCTTCTTTTTTTTTTTCTCAACACTATTTTGTTTGTCTTTGTACACATTCAGACATCAATTTAAATGAGCTGAAAGAAAGTGATGGTCAGTCCAAGGTTGTTGGTATCTCCATTAAGTTTTTTCTAGGAATAGTGCTGATGACGGCCATATGTGCTTTCTCTGTACTTCACATGTTGCCTTTTCCTTCCCTAACTCAAAAGCAAAATCAGGTACCCATTTACAGCTGTTTAGACTGGAGCGTGTCGAAACCGTGAATCGAACCCGGCACCCTTGCCACGAGAAACCAGAGCACTTTACCACTATGCCAATCGGACGCTCATTATATGATTATGTCAAAATTGGATCATACAGTTTCTCTTAAAATATGAATGTCACAGTTATCTCACCTTCCGAGTAATGTTTTTGTAGCATCCCAGGTTGGGAACCCGTGTAGATTGGGAAAAGTGTAACAGTGCTGTCTTCATAATCTCCTGGTCTCTCCTTCTGACATGTTTTTTGTCGTTGTTTTTTTTTTTTTTTTTGTGGTGACGCTCCTTTCTTAGGTACCTCATCTCACATTTTTTAAATCTTACTAGGTAGTTAGGTAGGTATGCAGGCAGGCAGATAGATAGATGTTGTTGTTCCGATGCCCAGGGATTCAAGTTATTCACTCTTTTACCATTGCGGCGATTTGAAGGTGTTATTTTGGGCTTTCTTGCAACCCCAGAGAACTTCTCCAACTCAGCGGGCGCAGCTGGCGGAGGTCACACCAGACCTACTAATTGGCGTGTATGCAATGCCACGAGAAGGATGGCCCTCTACCCTGCAAGGGAGTCAAGATAGATGGATGGATGGATATTGATGGATGATTGGACAGACGTGTGGATATAAAATCAGATTGGTAGACGGACGGACAGAAGGAATAAGAGACGGCTTAGTGGATGGAAGGATGAACGTAGGATTAACAGATAGATGAATTGATAGTTCAGCTTTATTATAATCTATAGAACGTTAGTTGCTTATCCTTTACAGGACGTGGCAATCAACCCCAGCTTTTATTGGCTGTTTGTGATTTTTCTAGGCAATTTTTTTCATTCAGTAGTTTGCCATTGCTTTCTGAACGGTACGACGCTTATACGAGGAACGGTCAAAAAGTAATGCCTCGTAATTTTTAATATCATTCTTCTTCTTCTTCTTCTTCCTCGTTCGTCCTGAAAAGGACGTTGATTGCGTTGTGTCTGTTTACGCCGGAGCTGCGATATCTGCACCTTTCGGCCGGCACATCCGACTTCAGCACGGCATTTTTTGGGACCGGGTTTGCCTTCCCTCTTCGATCCCTACTCTCAGCCAGACTGCAGTGATGCAGCCTGTTTCCAGGACCACCACGTGGAGGTGGAGTAGGGTCTTGGTCAGCTCTGGTTAGCTGACCCTGACACAAGCAGTCAAGCTATGAGTTGCTGACTGCATTCTCTATTACTGCATCTTTGGGTCCCTAATTTCATTCAATAGGCAAGAAAACAGATAAAATTCACATTGAAATGTAGCCCCAAGTCTGAACTTCAAAAGTTTATTTCTCAATGTAGTCTCCGTTATTTGTTACAGTTTTTGTCCATCTTCTCACAAGGGCATGTATCCCCGCACGGTAAAAAATTTGTGTCCTTTTTCCTAAACCACTGGCGTACGGCGCGTTTAAGGGTCTCGGTGTCCTCAAAGTGATGTCCGCGAAAATCTTCTTTCAGTGGTCCAAACAGATGGAAGTCAGAAGGTGCAAGATCGGGACTGTAAGGGGGATGTGGTAATAATGTCCAACCAAATTCTGCAATCACATCAATGGTGCGTTTAGCGGTGTGTGGCGTGGCATTATCGTGCAACAGTAGTGCAGTTCCCTGATCTTTTAATGGGTAAAGTCGCCGAAGACGACCTCTAAGTTTCTTCAAAGTTTCAATGTAACGGTCTGCATTCACCGTGTTTCCCTATTCCAAGAAGTCGAGAAGAATCACACCCTTCTCATCCCAAAACACGGAGGCCATAACTTTCCCTACAGATGGTGAACTTTTGAACTTCTTTCTTGTCGGCGATGTTATGTGATGCCATTCCATTGACTGCCTCTTGGATTCTGGTTCAAAAAAATTAATCCAAGTCTCATCATCTGTCACAATATTCGATAAAAACTCTTCTTCAGTTTCGTAACGGTGCAGGAGGTTGATGGCTATGGTTTTCCTTGTTTCTTTATGTCTGTCTGTCAACATTCTGGGTACCCACCGTGCACAAACTTTTGAATAATCCAGGTCTTTAATGATGTTCTGGACACTGCCTTTACTAATGGACAACATGGAAGAAAGTTCATCCAGTGTTACCCGACGGTCACCACGAATGATGCCATCAACTCGATGAATGTTGTGTGGAGTCACTGCGGTAGACGGACGGCCAGTCCGCTTTGCGTCAGCCATTGAGGATTGACCTACTTCAGCTTCGTCACAACGATGTACCCAACGTCGGACAGTGCTTACATCCACTGTTGAATCTCCATAAACATTCTTCAAACGTTCGTGGATGCGAATTGGGGTCTCGCCTTCAGCATTGAGGAATTGTATGACATAACGTTGTTTTAACCGAACATCTTTGGCAGCCATTTTTAAACTGTTACAGTGGTGCCACCTGTTACTGAAACAGGTTGGTAATGCTATACAGTGTAGAAGAGTGTTTGAGGAATCCTGCTAAATTTACAAATTGCACACCGATGCAGTATTTACATACATAAAAAATAGGAGGCATTACTTTTTGACCTTCCCTTCGTACCATTGTTAAAAATCCACACAAAGCGATCTGCTACCAAACCGCCTGCAGCAGGTTTCGAACCTGGTATATCTGGATTATGAAACTGCGTTCATATCCATTAGGCCACAGACGCCGACATTATAATCTATAAAAGTAATAATTCATGCATAAGTTGTAAGCCACATAATTTTTCTTCAACCTAACTCCATGACACAGAAACATAAGTTTTAAATTATTTGCTAACTTCATCTAGCACGCGGTCCTGTTGTACACGAACAAGTAATTAAAATTAGCAGGTAATTGATTCCCCGGATTCAACCTGCCCTGAAGTCCCTGACAGTATCACGAACAATGTGTAATTTGTACGTTAGATATTCGATCCACGTGTGTTTAGCCAGTCTGCATGTTTTCTAGGCTGAAAGTTTACGTATTAAAACAAATGGCCCCTGTTCCAAAAACAATGTTGAACTGTATGAGAAATGTCTTACAGGCTTTTAGCGTTATATATAGGACCTGCACACGCTTTCTTTAACAAGTACGGATCGTTTAAGTACAATGGATTGGAGGGGGGTATGGAAGAGTCGAAGTTAGGAGAGGTAGAAACGAATATCTTTGAAACAAGTGTAGTGGTGGTAAGCAGAGTTGTGGAGTCGGCTAAAAAATGTTCCGATCCTTGAAATTTTAGAACTCCGACACCGACCACAGTTGTTTTTTTTTTCTAGTCACGTGGCATAAAATGATGCACTTATATGGAGTAAAATGTATACGTGTTGACCATCTGTGAATAAATGAACACCAGTGGCGTATCCTGGTAATGCGAGCTAGGCGTGCTGCTACTTAAAATGAATATGTTCGCCTACTATTTAACTTCTTCCCCTCTTAATTTAAAAACCAACTATATTCAATTACGCAACGATAGTTATTAGGGGTGTATGTCAATTATCTTCGAAATACTAATTAACTTACAACTTGAAACTCACTGTCACTGTAATAATCTGCATTCCAGGCAACTAACAAAAATTAATCACAAAAAACACTGGACGGGCACAGCCGATTTTTACTACTCGAGAGCTGCAAGACCACCGCACGCATGTTCGTATTGTATTGACGTATCTGGCCATGACCCCGATCCACACAAACCAATCTTCAGACGTGAATCCGAAAGGTCCAGCACGCATTGTGACGGAATTACCCGAGAAACTTCGGGCGATTGTAACCAACCAATAAAAACTGCACTATAAAACGCGTCTGGGAAACTGAAACTAGATATACTCGTAGATTCTATGCGGGAAAATCCGTTATCCTGATGCGTGCGGTCCGAAAGCAGAACTTTACAAGAGAAATATTTTATAGAATAATAAATTACATTTTTATTTTCCTTCACGCATAGGTGTGCGCAGCACGCACAGCACACATGGAGAATACGCCACTGATGAACACGTGGCTTTATTAGATTACATTTTTAATTACATGATCATTTTTATTTAAATTGAATTGGTAAAAAAAAAAAAAAAAATGATCGCTTCTAATTGGTCCAGCTTCATTGTTGCTCTCAATTCGGATGTGATTATTCTTAGGGCAGAAAAAAACGTTCCACGGTGACTTGAGTGGGTGGTAACGCTATGACAGTCAAAGCAGCATCTTGAATGATCACGGGGTAGCTGGATATTGCATTTTGAGTGCGCAATCTAGAATTACGGTCACATTTCTCAATCTATTTCAGTGCTAGATAATGTAATGATAGAGCAGGATTTGCATAACTCTTGCCCCTTCTATTTTATACAGTAGAAGACTTTTTTTTTAAACTCACTATTTCAAAAACGTCACAAGGTACTTTTTACTTCCGTTGCTTAAAATGTACTAAGTTAATAATAAACAACTACTTTGAAATGTTAATTCTATTTTTTTTAACGCCCCTCCCCCCTTTTTGTTGTTGTTGTTGTTGTTGCAAGGATCAAACGTGGATCTGCTTTGTCTTGTCTGGTAAAGTTCGGAGTCGGAGTCAGGACATTTTTTATTATGTCTTCTTTATGCCTTTCATATGTGTCTGCATTTCTCTTCTTCGCTCGAGTGTTTCTCTCTCTCTCTCTCTCTCTCTCTCTCTCTCTCTCTCTCTCTCTCTCTCTCTCTCTCTCTCTCTCTCTCTCAATTTTATTGTATTGTATTTTATTTTGTTATTTTATTATTTAAGTAGTATTTAAGATACATGTGAGAATAAATGGATTCAATATGGAAGACGAGAGAAAGGAAGGGCAGAATGTTATACGGGCCTGCGTGCCCAATTCTAAACCCTTTGAAAATAAAATTCGTTCATTCGTTCTCTCTCTCTCTCTCTCTCTCTCTCTCTCTCTCTCTCTCTCTCTCTCTCTCTCTCTCTCTCTCTCTCTCTCTCTCCCTCGCTCTTATATTTTGGGAATTCCAGAATAGGGATTGTCAGTATCAACCGGTTTTCGTAATGTGTATCCTATTGAACGCCACCATCTTCTCCTCATCTCTTGTTCCACTGGTATGTTTCTGGTTCTTCTCTCTTGTTCCACTGGTATGTTTCTGGTTCTTCTCTCTTGTTCCACTGGTATGTTTCTGGTTCTTCTCTCTTGTTCCACTGGTATGTTTCTGGTTCTTCTCTCTTGTTCCACTGGTATGTTTCTGGTTCTTCTCTCTTGTTCCACTGGTACGTTTCTGGTTCTTCTCTCTTGTTCCACTGGTATGTTTCTGGTTCTTCTCTCTTGTTCCATTGGTATGTTTATGGTTCTTCTCTCTTGTTCCACTGGTATGTTTCTGGTTCTTCTCTCTTGTTCCACTGGTATGTTTCTGGTTCTTCTCTCTTGTTCCACTGGTATGTTTCTGGTTCTTCTCTCTTGTTCCACTGGTATGTTTCTGGTTCTTCTCTCTTGTTCCACTGGTATGTTTCTGGTTCTCCTATCTTGTTCCACTGGTATGTTTCTGGTTCTCCTATCTTGTTCCACTGGTATGTTTCTGGTTCTTCTCTCTTGTTCCACTGGTATGTTTCTGGTTCTCCTATCTTGTTCCACTGGTATGTTTCTGGTTCTCCTATCTTGTTCCACTGGTATGTTTCTGGTTCTCCTATCTTGTTCCACTGGTATGTTTCTGGTTCTTCTCTCTTGTTCCACTGGTATGTTTCTGATATTTCTCTCTTGTTCCACTGGTATGTTTCTGGTTCTCCTATCTTGTTCCACTGGTACGTTTCTGGTTCTCCTCTCTTGTTCCACTGGTATGTTTCTGGTTCTTTCTTGTTCCACTGGTATATTTCTGGTTTTTCTCTCTTGTTCCACTGGTATGTTTCTGGTTCATCTCTTTTGTTCCACTGGTATGTTTGTGGTTCTCCTCTCTTGTTCCACTGGTATGTTTCTTGTTCAACTCTTGTTCAACTGGTATGTTTATGGTTCTTCTCTCTTGTTCCACTGGTATGTCTCTGGTTCTCCTCTCTTGTTCCACTGGTATGTTTCTGGTTCTCCTCTCTTGTTCCACTAATATGTTTCTAGTTTTTCTCTTTTGTTCAACTGGTACGTTTCTTGTTCTCCTCTCTTGTTCCACTGGTATGTTTATGGTTCTCTATTGTTCCACTGGTATGTTTATGGTTCTTCTCTCTTGTTCCACTGGTATTTTTATGGTTCTTCTCTCTTGTTCCACTGGTATGTTTATGGTTCTTCTCTCTTGTTCCACTGGTATGTTTCTGGTTCTCCTCTCTTGTTCCACTGGTATGTTTCTGGTTCTCCTATCTTGTTCCACTGGTATGTTTCTGGTTCTCCTATCTTGTTCCACTGGTATGTTTCTGGTTCTCGTTTCTTGTTCCACTGGTATGTTTCTGGTTCTCCTATCTTGTTCCACTGGTATGTTTCTGGTTCTCCTATCTTGTTCCACTGGTATGTTTCTGGTTCTCCTGTCTTGTTCCATTGGTATGTTTCTGGTTCACCTCTCTTGTTCCACTGGCGTGTTTCTTGTTCTCCTCCTTTGTTCCACTGGTATGTTTCTGGTTCTCCTCTCTTGTTCCACTGGTATGTTTCTGGTTCTTCTCTCTTGTTCCACTGGTATGTTTATGGTTCTTCTCTCTTGTTCCACTGGTATGTTTATAGTTCTTCTCTCTTGTTCCATTGGTATGTTTTTTGTTCTTCTCTCTTGTTCCACTGGTATGTTTCTGGTTCTTCTCTCTTGTTCCACTGGTATGTTTATGGTTCTTCTCTCTTGTTCCACTGGTATGTTTCTGGTTCTTCTCTCTTGTTCCACTGGTATGTTTATGGTTCTTCTCTCTTGTTCCATTGGTATGTTTATGGTTCTTCTCTCTTGTTCCATTGGTATGTTTATGGTTCTTCTCTCTTGTTCCACTGGTATGTTTATGGTTCTTCTCTCTTGTTCCATTGGTATGTTTATGGTTCTTCTCTCTTGTTCCACTGGTATGTTTATGGTTCTTCTCTCTTGTTCCACTGGTATGTTTATGGTTCTTCTCTCTTGTTCCATTGGTATGTTTATGGTTCTTCTCTCTTGTTCCACTGGTATGTTCATGGTTCTTCTCTCTTGTTCCATTGGTATGTTTATGGTTCTTCTCTCTTGTTCCATTGGTATGTTTATGGTTCTTCTCTCTTGTTCCATTGGTATGTTTATGGTACTTCTCTCTTGTTCCACTGGTATGTTCATGGTTCTTCTCTCTTGTTCCATTGGTATGTTTATGGTTCTTCTCTCTTGTTCCACTTGTATGTTTCTGGTTCTTATCAGTTTCACATTAGTAATCTTGTCATACCATTCCAATCCACTTGTGCGCAAGCATCCATTTTTACACACTTTTATTTAACTTCACTTGTATGTCACTTTCATGTCACTTTCAAATCTTGCAATAGATTTTTCAATCATTTCCAAATGAGCAATAGCTCTGAAACTTGGCATAGTTGTGTATTCCCGATGACAATACAATAATCAATCAATTATTTAATAATTTAATATTGTCATTATGGCATTTTAAGTAATTACAATTTTTCGTAAAGAAATGTAAACAAATCAGGGCCATAATCAAGTTAATTAAAAATTCAAAGTACGCGGTGTGCTTTATTTTTTTTCTATGCGTAAAACAGGACAGTACTCAAACAAGTGTCTAACTAAATCAAGGGAAACAATCCAAATTATAAAATTATGAATCAAAGGAAAGTCGAGTTCGATCTCTAGATGACCATCAAATTGAAGAAATTGATTGCACCAAATTAACAGGCACAAAGCCATGTAATATTGACGCTCTAAAAGAAATGGATCGCTTAAGAAATTTTAGACCAGATTTACAATAAGTAAAAATATTGTTTATGTTTTAGTACGGTATGTCATAATTTTTCTAACACTAAAAAGAATATATATATATATATATATATATATATATATATATATATATATATATATATATATATATATATATATATATATATATATATATATATATATATATATATATATATATATATATATATATATATATATATATATATATATATATATATATATTTTAAACACACGCTTTTAATGCACTAAAAACCCAATTTTTCAAAGAGTTTATAGCTTGCAGTCAAAAAATTTAACATCAAATTGACAAAAAGCGTGGGGCGCTGATTCTGCATGAAATTAACTTCTGCTTTATACTTCATTAAACACTTATGGATAAAATATATGATAAGCGCTTTTTGTCAATTTGATGTTACATTTTTATCTTAATCTTGGTACTCAAAACACTATCTTGACAACTGAAGTTTGTCTCCAACTTAATATAACTTGAAACAATCCTGAACAGCATAACGCAGCTAGAGTCCTTGTCAGCATTATGCTCAATACTAGCTGTAAGAGCGTACAGTCCTTTTCAGGGCTTAGCTTTTAAATGCTGGGTGCTAAGGAGTTTGTCTTCTTCTTCTTCTTCTCTTCTTCTGTTGCTTCTTCTCTTTTCTCGTTTCTTTTCGTTCAATGCAAATTTAAATTTTCGTTGATGTAATGTCTTTAAAGGGAAACCACTTTTGCATAACTTAGGACCAAAGGGAATTAATCAAGACAGAATTCAGGAAAATTTTATAATGATGTCCATAGTCTTTCGATGTATTTTATTGATTGTATGACGTACTTCTTTGATTGACATGACCACGGCCTCATGGACTATGTTGTCTAAATGAGGATTCTGATCAATAGTAGCCCTTCATCATCGAAGGGTTGTTTTGGTTGTAGACGACATATACCATAGTCTGGTGCATATTTTTTCAGGTTCCTACCCGAGAGAAAGCCACAACAAAGCTTCTGGTAAGAAGCATAACAGACTGTAGTGTGTGAGTAAAGGACCACCTCTGTTTCGCCTGGAAGTAGCATTGTGTCTACCTGTCCAGGTGAATTAGGTGTCTTGGAAAACCTGCACATGATCAATGGCAGAAGTGTCTATTGCGACAGGAACTGAAGGAATTAAGTAAACGCTCATTAAAGAAGCAAAGTTAGAAGTCAGAAAATGGCCGATATGATAAAAAAGACAATTACAAATTATTAAATTTAGCCGATATGATAGTATGGCGCTATCTCTGGCAAACCTCTACACCCCAGGGTAGAAGAAGAGGAACGACTAAATAAGTAGTAAGATTTCTATGTGCCAGTGTTGTCGACTCGAGTTAGTCGACTGGAACTCAAGTCGGACATAACCATCAAAACTACGCGATTTGAGACTTGACTCTAAAGTTTTGTATTAGCGACTCGAACCGGGACTTTACAATTTTGGCGAACTAACTCGCCCTATTGAGGTAGTATTTCTAAAATGTACTGAAAAATAAACACAGCTAATGGGTAATTTTGTGTAAAAATATCACAATTTTTTTAAGATAAAATAAAAGCAGTCAGTAAATGAAATACTAAAAATAGAGATTATCATTTTTCATTATTATTTACAACACTAGGTGAGATTCTTCGAATAAGTGCGAGTGTGATTGTCGCTATGAACGGTTTTAGATATAGAAAAATGAGACGACTGGGGACTCGACGTGAGACTTGTTAAGAAAGACTTGACATCTCTCATATATATTTTCCTATACAATGAAAGCTCCTCTTGCTTTTTGTATAGCATAGTACCATGATAGTTTTGCGAACTTTGAATCTCCGTCTACCTCTAATATGTTTATTTATCTTCTGTTGTCAAAGTACTTGAGCCTGTCTTTCCCTAATCATATTTTCACATTTCAGCAATTATTATTAGAAGTAATTGTGCTCTGACAAACAACTTCGAGTCTTATTATGTCACTAATAGATTTAACAGTGCATGTTTATCTTGACTATTTAATTAGCAGTATTTAGTTCTTACTTTGTCGTGCCGAAACGCGCGGAAAAAGTCTAGACCAGTTAATTTTGGGAAACCCTTGTTTTTATAGCAAAGATAATGCCAGGAGCTTATTAGTATTGCTGTCCAACAGAAACGAGATATTGTGAAGTGAAATTAACTAAATAAGTTATTTTGATTCAACATTGATGTCATTGCAATTTCATAATGGCCTCGCTACGTTTCTGTATTTTTAGTTTTCTATTTTGGGTTTAACTAACTTTTTTTATAATTGTTTTCATCTATAATGTAGTCAGTGCCAGATTGGTTACTTTAAATTGTATCCATAATGTTGTTAAACCCAGATTGGTTACTTTAAATTGTATCCATAATGTTGTTAAACCCAGATTGGTTACTTTAAATTGTATCCATAATGTTGTTAAACCCAGATTGGTTACTTTAAATTGTATCCATAATGTTGTTAAACCCAGATTGGTTACTTTAAATTGTATCCATAATGTTGTTAAACCCAGATTGGTTACTTTAAATTGACTCCATAATGTTGTTAAACCCAGATTGGTTACTTTAAATTGTATCCGTAATGTTGTTAAACCCAGATTCACCATCATTCTCTAGCTCCCCAAGGAGCATAGGCCTTCAATAAACTTATGTCAAGTCTTCCTGTCCTGTGCCATCTGTTGCAAGTCTTCCCGTATATTCCTTATCACTTTCTTTTCTGTCTACAGTTCTCTTTTTTATTTTTTTTTATTTTTGGAATCCTACCTCTGCTTCTATAACTCTGCGGATTCCAGAACAAGGACTGCCCGTAATGCTATCAGCATGTTTCCTCAATGTTTGACCTATCCACTATCAACGTCTTCTTTTCATCTCTTGTTTCATTGCCACTTGTCTGGTTCCTGTCATTAGTTTCACATTAGTGACCTTGTCATACCCTTTCAATCCTTCTATTCTACGCTAGCTCCAATTTATGAAAGTAATAAACGAAAGTTTATTGGAAGCCAATGAGATGAGGTTTCCCTGACGCTGGCGATCGATAGGACAGACATTGTGAGAACCTGATGATAACATTACAACAGTCCTTGTTCTGCAATCCCCAGGAAATGAGAGGCAGAGATAGACTAAAAAATAACACACACGGAGACGACTTCTAGAGACAGAAGTGAAAATGATGAGGAAGACGCAGAAAGAACTTGAGTTGATAGCACGTGACAGGAGGACTTGGCATGTGTTTGTTGAAGGCCCGTGCGGAGCTAAAAGGTATTGGTTGTTAATTGCCCAAATAAAAAAGGTTAAAAAAAGGATCCCGTTACACGCCCATTGAGGCATTTTGGAAATATGGTGTTAGGCCCATATTTTCTTGACCATCGGCACACTAGGGGTGACGTGGTCAGCATCACGCCTGCTCTGGTACCCATTTGGGGCTGGGTCGACCCAGGAGCCGTTTGCGGCTTAAAAAAATCCCACCTCATCTGGGGATCGAACCATAGACCACTGAGCTAGGAAGCCAGTGCCCTAACCACTATGGTACCGTGCCCCCCCCCCCCAATTGCCCAAATGTCAGTGAATAAATGTATGTATGGTTGGATTGATAGATAGGTGTGGATGGAGAGAGAGAGAGAGAGAGAGAGAGAGAGAGAGAGAGAGAGAGAGAGAGAGAGAGAGAGAGAGAGAGAGAGAGAGAGAGAGAGAGAGAGAGAGAGAGAGAGAGAGAGAGAGAGAGAGTGAACTCTTTGCTGTTTAGCAATTGTCATGGATTCTAACACAGCGGAAGTATTGCATGGATCAGGTAATAAATGAACTCTACATGAATTGGTTCATTCATTCAAGAACCAATGAATGAAGACCTACATTGTGCAAACAGAATTATCTACCTACTTAATCTTAATGGGAGGTCATTAATTCTTCAGAGCTTAATTAATTGGCTCATTACTTTGGCTCATGCTCCACGCGTAAGTCTATCTTCGTCATTGTTATTATGCGTCACTCACTTCTCAAATACCGATCTGTTTTTGCCCAAGGTCATTGTGAGCTACTGAACTGGGCAGTAGACAAAGCCGCCCCCTCCATCTAAACCTCTAAATAAGGGGTTCCTAACCTCTTTTGTGTCACTGGCCTCTTTGATTGTAAAATAAAGGCTTTGGGCCCTTTTGATTGTCAGATGAAGGGTACGGGCCCGTTTGATTGCCAGATGAAGGCTACAGACGCTTTCTTGGGAAAATTGTACATAATACAAAATTAAACTTTGTAAATTTTAGGTTATGTACACGCACCCCTATAATCCATCCACAGGTTAAAAAATCCTACTCTAAAAAATAAACGAGAAAAGAGGGACGGGAGGGGGAGAGAAATGATGCAGAATTGATGCCAGCTGAAAGTAGGGAAGTTATTTGGAAAAGGGGAAATCCATGCATTATTATTTTGAAACGGAAAAATCTGAAAGAAAAAAATGAAAAGACAAGAGAAATACAAAGTATACTGATAAAGTTTTTTTGTTTTTAAACATAACGTTTTTCTATGACGTTTTTCCAATGACGATTTTCCCCAGACGCGTTTCCAATAAATTTTTTTTTTTTCAGGGCGTTTTTCCTACCCATAGATATAGTGAAAGAAACAAGGGGTTAAGGATCTAAACAAAGACAAGAAAAAGAGGAAGAAACGTGATACACTAGTTTAGCCAAACGAACTCGCACGACCCCATATGCTATCTGTTAAGATAACAAGGGTTAATTAGATACGGAACTACTTCCCTAGGGGTTAATTGAACGAGATATGCTACGTCGTTGGTGTATGCTAACTGCGTTGAAGGTAGGGAACACTGATCCTGCCGGAAAAAGAAGTTATGTGACAAATCATGACGGGACAAAGGCAAAGTACTTAATATCCCCAAATTAGGGGGAGTATGTGGGGAAATACTGGTAATTAGAAGAAATGCAACTAACGGTAGTCAGATTGCACTGCGAGATACATCCCTTCAAGATATTAAATCATATATGTATCTTGGCTAGAATGTAGACGAAGCTGAAAGAAAACATAATTATATCAAAGTAAGAACATGGAAGGCAAGAGGAACTGCATTGAGAAATGAATGGAAATTCAAAAAGAAATCAAGTCCAATATAAAAATAAGAATCTTCAAATCACATGTCTTGTCAGTATGGCTCTGAAACATGGAGAACTTCTTCTTCTGCGTTCGTCCTGAAAAGGACGTTTGTCGCCGTTTACAGCAAAGCTGCGATATTTGCGCCTTTCGGCCCGGCACACCCGGTTTCAGCATGGCATTTTTGGGACCGGGTTAGCCTTCCCTCTTCGATCCCTACTCTCTCAGCCAGACTGCAGTGATGCAGCCTGTTTCCGTGACCACCACTTGGAGATCGAGTTAGGGTCTTGGTCAGCTCTGGTTCGCTGACCCTAACGCAAGCAGTCAAGCTATGAGTCGCTGACTGCGTTTATCACTCTTGCTGCGTCTTCGGTCCCATAAACATGGAGAACTATAACACTGAGAACCAGAGGCAGTTTTAGGCCTAGGGAGTCGTCCACATTTGACGTCACGCAATTTTGGTAATTTTTAACCACGCCCTTCCCCTCTTGTCACACTTCGACACAAAAAACCAGACTCCCTCTTATGCGACGTCACAAACATCTTAACCACCTTCCCCGATCGTCACATTTCGTCACAAAATGGTAGGACCCCTCTCCCCCTCTTTGCGTGACGTCATATGTGGACGACTCCATAGGCAGACTATACTTTTGTCTAGAACCTCGCGTACAAAATAAAAATAAAAAAGACTAAAAAGTCAACAAATGTGCAGTAGATACATTGTAGATAATGTCAAATGCAATACAAAAGATAGGAAAATACAGAAAAACAAAACCTACAAACCCCTCAAAATGCAACAGGGTATAGAGAGATTATCCCCGGAACACGGAAGTGGATACACCACAAACACTACAGACTTTAGGCAACGTCACAACAAACGAGAGAGAAACTGTAGCCTGGAAGAACTATATTAGAAAAAAAAAAAACATCCAATGTAAATATGCTATATAGAATATGGAAGACTATATACCCAAATTATAAGCCACATGGGGTTGAACAGAGTATCCCATGCGTAAGACAAACGCCAATTTTACTGCGTGGACCAACAATCAAATCAACATTTTCTGTAGCTTTAAAATTATTTTCTTTTCCCCTTCTTCACCTAGATATCTACCAAGTCATCCACCGTGATCTACCGGTAGATCAGAATCTAACGTCTGCCAACCCCTTATCTAGGCAATGAATCAGAGAATAGTTAACTACAACTACAAGCTAGTTAACCAAATATATTTTATTGGTACTGGAAAGGCAAACAGTACGCACAATCTTTACCTATTTGTTTAAACAGATGTCGTTTTTATAATTGTTTTTTGATTAATCAAAGCAAGGCCCAAATTTATAGACGCCTCCTGGTATTGTGTATTAAATTATGTTTTCTGCATCCACGTTGAATACTTTCAGATTTTGAAATTCAGTTGTCCTTGTTGTCTAGACCACTTCTATTTAAGTTCACATGCGGTTTATATATTTGTCACGTCCTTGATTTCTAAAGCATTTTTATTTAAGTTCACGTGCGGTTTATGTATTTGTCGCGTCTTTGTTTTCTAAACCACTTCTATTTTTCACCTTGATACAGCTACAACTTATTTCCCTTAGTGCTTCTGAGATGCTGTCTGGTTCATTGTTTTTTATGGTTCCTTCAGACAGCTGTAACTAATAGGGAATATGTGAAGAATACTGTCTTTGCTGTAGCACTTTCCCTGTTTTAACTATGGCTATTTAGGCTGTTTTTAGTGCTTCTGCTTCGAAATTATTTGAACAATTTCCGAGCGCCACTGAATGTGGTAAAGTGGGATGTTATAAATATTTATAGGGGACTTAGTGTACTGACTGAGATCAGCTGTGAAGGTATCTATATCTAATAAGAGTAATGTATTATATAGTACCTCTGGTGAAGGAGCTGTCATGCCCTTTTTAGGGCAGCTCAGCCACCTTTGGTCCAAACCTGGCATCCAGCTCTCACCTGTGGCTCCTCGTAGCTGTCAGCATGCGACAGCGGCCACCCCCGGACAACGGCTTTGACAGGCCGGCTAAACTAGGTGAGGGTAGCCGAATGGTTATAAACCTTCGGTGAGTTAGGGTCTGCCTACCCATGCATGCGAAGACTGGATTCGATAGACTGCGCGGAAGAAACCACCTGTTGGTTCAACGGGCATGACGGCGATTACCAGCAACGAGCTGTGGAGCGTAAGGAGCACGGCGAGGCACGTAGAAAGCCCTGGTCATCCACTGCACCTGACTTCATCTCCAGTCGTCTTGACTTTCTTGCCACTGGATTGAGATGGACCCAGGCGAGAGAGTGAGGTCGACGAATTGCGCAACTCTTCCTCACTTTAATCCAAATCACCGCGCAAGTCACTCTTTCATCCATTCATCCATTCATCCATCCACTCACAACAAGTCCTGTGGCGATGGGCGAGCGGCGAAGCGGCAGGCGTGGGTACGCTGGCAGTCGTAGTCGCAGACCTACACACAGGCGGCTCAGGCCATATGGTCGTCTTCCACTGATCGGAGCAGCAGTGGGATTCGGCAGCCCCCTGAGTGTCTGAGCAGCCCTCTTTAGGAAAGCACTGCTCACCTCCATGGCATGAGGAAGGGGCTAGAAAAGGTGCCCTAAACATTGCCTGCTTCACCATTACCTAACCAGCTTACCGCGGTTGGTGGGTACCCTACTTCGGCGGTCGACATATAAGAAAAAGAAAGGACAGATTTTCCCCCTCATTCTAGGCGCATGGAATGTGCGCACTTTACTTGACAAAGACTTTAATGCAAACAGACCTGAGAGACGAACTGCCCTGATTGGGAGAGAACTGGCCAGGTACAACATTGACATAGCAGCACTGAGTGAAACTCGACTTGCAGGCGAGGGCCAACTTTGCGAAAAGGGTGCAGGTTATACATTCTTTTGGAGCGGAAGAGGAACTGAAGAAAGACGAGAAGCAGGGGTTGGATTTGCAATCAAAACAGCAATTGTCAGCAAGTTAGCGGGGCCCCCAAAGGGAATAAATGACCGACTGATGACGGTCAAGATCCCTCTGTTCTATGGAAGAAAACATGCCACCATCATTAGCGCGTATGCACCAACTATGACAAACCAGGATGATGTCAAGGATAAGTTTTACGAAGAACTACATGCAGTCATTGCATCAGTTCCTAAAGCAGATAAGCTCATCATTCTTGGTGACTTTAATGCAAGAGTAGGCTCAGATAACATCTCCTGGAATGGCACTATTGGTAGGTACGGCGTGGGTCGCTGTAACAGTAATGGACTTCGTCTCCTCCAGACTTGCGCAGAACATGACCTCCTTGTCACCAACACCATTTTTCGACTTCCTACCCGCAACAGGACCTCCTGGATGCACCCTCGCTCAAAGCATTGGCACCTAATTGACTATGTAATTGTTAGGAAGAAGGACAGGCAAGATGTCCGGGTGACCAAGTCCATGTGTGGTGCCGAATGCTGGACTGATCATCGCCTCATTGTATCTAAACTTAAAGTTCGTATCCAACCAGCCAGGCGCCCTCAGGGGAAGAAAACTCAAAAGAGGCTGGATGTCACCAAACTAAAGAAGACAACAATCAAACAGTCATTTACTGACACCTTAGAAGACCGTCTCAAATCTATCTCGCTAGACGGCCAAAGTGTGGAAACAAATTGGGCAGCCCTAAGTGAGCAGATCTACAACACTGCTACAGAGGTCCTGGGTCCTTCCATCAAGAAACAAAATGACTGGTTTGATGAGAACTCAGATGATATAAAGCAGATGTTGGCTGAGAAACACCATCTCCATAAAGCATATTTAAATGATCCAAAATCTACATCCAAGAAAGACGCTTTCAGCAACATGCGTAGAATCGTCCAACATAAACTACGCCAGATGCGGGATTCATGGCTGAGTAATAAAGCAGATGAGATCCAAGGCTTTGCTGACAGCCATGACTTGAAAAACTTTTACCTTGCACTCAAAGCGGTCTATGGTCCAACATCATCAGGATCATTTCCCCTCCTTAATGCAGATGGAAAAACACTAATTACAGACAAGGAAAAAATTCTCCAACGCTGGGCTGAACATTTTAATAATATCTTGAACCAGCCATCATCTATTAACGACGAAGCCATCATCCGCCTGCCCCAAATTCCTATAAATGAAGCATTAGATGATGTACCTTCTTCTTCTTCTTCTTCTTGCGATCCAATGAGATGGTACCCACTGAAGCATGGTTCTCTTTTTGGCAGCTACCTTGTTTAGTTCATTTCTCAGATGCGGGAGTTTACCACCCTTGGGAGCTTGCAGGACAGACAGTGCATCTGTGAGGATGACTACCTGGTGGCAGTCAGAGTTGGTGTTATAAATCATATTTGCAGCTTGCTCTAGAGCTTGAACCTCAGCTGTATAGTTGGAACAGAATTTACCAGTGGGAATGTGCCTAGTCTCATAGTGGTTGTCAGGATATGAGATAAAGATACCGGCACCTCCATTCCTAACAGCATTAGTTGCTGATCCATCTGTATAGGCATGTATCCATGATTGATCGGGATAGCTTTCTTGGATCATACTTAATGTAGCAGTTCGTTTTTGCAGATCATTATACTCACATCCACTTGTGAGACCACTGACTGATGTATTAATTTGGAGGGCACTGCTGGCCTGCTCCCATGGTACAGGGTATAGGGTGGGCTTCAGTGGTGTTGTCTTCATGGATAGGTCTTCTTGATGCTGTCTTATAAGTCTTTTCCCCCGATGCACAAAGCTGCTACGCTTTAGACGTCCTAATGCCAGATCATCTAGTCTTGCCTTCATTGGGTGCATTGGCATACTGTTGTACTTTTCCATCTGGATCATGGTTTTTGTGTCTCTTCTATGGGACAATGTCTGTAATCCAGCAACCTTCTCCATCTCTGTTATTGGTGTAGTTTTCATGGCTCCTGTAATGAGCCTGAGAGCTTGATTTTGCACCTTGTCCAAAGACTGCAGATGTGAGTTAGCAGCTGATGACCATGCTGCTGAGCTAAACTCTAAGTGTGGTCTTATTACTCCATTATAAATCTTCTTTAGATTTCGTTCATTTGCTCCCCAGTTGGTACCTGCTAATTTTCTGAGTATGCCTAGTCGTCTTCGGGCCTTTCCTTCTGCATTTTCAATATGCTTATTCCATGTAAGCCTTTGGTCAAATGTCACCCCAAGATAGGTGGGGTAGCTTTCTTCCTTGATCACGGTTGTCCCTAGGTGTATGTTAGCTGATTTGTCCTTGGGGGCGAGGGAGAACAGTGTTGGGGAGGTTTTGTCTGTGTTTATTGTGATAAGCCATTTCTCTGCCCATGACACTAGCATGTCTGCTGCCCGCTGCATTCTATAATTTGCTGTGGTGACATTTTCATCAGCGCACCAGAGTACTAGGTCATCTGCATATAAGGCAGCTTTAACTCCTGCAGGGAGATCTTTCACCAGGTCATTGATGTAAACAAGGAAGAGTGTTGGGGAAATTACTCCTCCTTGAGGTACCCCCTGATGGAGCAACACTTTTCTGCTCTGCAGACCGTCAAGAGTGACTCTAGTTCTCCTGTTATGCAAGTATGACTGGATCCATTTCATCATGTTGCCTTGGATTCCACTTCTCCTAAGTTTTGCAATGAGGCCATCTTTCCACACCTTGTCAAAGGCCTGCTTGAAGTCGGCCCAGATCGTTAGGACCTTTTTCTTCTCCTGGAAGGCATCTTCTATTGCTTGAGACAAGTAAGTAACTTGGTCTTCTATACTGTAGCATTCTCTAAATCCAGCTTGTTCCGGCACCAGGATCTGCTCAGATTCTAAATACCATTTCAATCTGTGGTTGACTATTCGCTCCATAGTCTTCCCAACACAGCTTGTGAGACTGATTGGCCGGTAACTTGCAGCCTCAGTCTTACATTTCCCTTTCTTTAGTATGGGTATTGTGATGGCTTCTCTCCATACTTGGGTACCGTTCCTTTCAACCAGCTGTGGTTGAATATCTCAAGCAGTTTTGTCTTTGCTGCTGAGCTCAGATTTACTAGCATTTCGTTGCTGATTTTGTCTGGGCCGGGTGACTTTTGAAACTTAAGCTTGGAAATAGCCTTCTGTAGTTCTCCTAGTGTGATGGGTTCCCTCATTGGGGCAGGAGTATCTGTCTGTCCCATGGTTGCCAGTATTTCTTTTCTTATCTCTCTCTGATGATCTATGTTAATGGGTAAGTTGCTTTCTGAACTGTATCTTCTAGCAAACAAGTCTGCAGCTTGTTTTCCTCTGAAAAGTTTGCCACCTTCATCCAATGTGATAGTCTGCCTAGGTGAGGAACGCTCTTCATTTAGAGACTTGACTAATCTCCAAAGTTTCCTGCCGTCTTTCTCAAGGTTCAGCGATGCCGTTTTAGTTCTCCAGCTTTTCCGTTTTTCTTCTAGCTTTGTTCTCTGAAACTCTGCTACAGCCTTTTTCCATTTGTTGTGAGTTTCAAGTGAAGGCTGAGACTCTGCGTCCTTTCTAGCCCTGTCCATAGCTTCCTGACGTTCTTGGAGTGTGCTGGACCAGTATGGTATGTAGTTACGCCGGCATCCTTTGGGAATGGTTTCTTTTGCAGCTTGTAGTATGCATCTGTTGAAGTCTTTTACCACTTCATTAATGTCTCTGTTCTGTACCTTGAGGGTAGACAGATGCGTGTTCACCTGATGCCTGAATAAACCCCAGTTGGCTTTTTTGTAGTTCCATCTTGTAATGGCTGGGCCTGTACTCAGAGTTGCACTCTGGACAGTAAGAAAGATTGGGCGATGGTCGCTTCCCCCTAGCTGGTCTCCTACTTCTCTCTACTAATAGATCCAGCTATATCTGGTGTGGAGAAGGCAAGATCTGGTGTTGAAGTTGTGTGCCATCCTCTGGAGTAGAAGGTAGGAGTATCTGTGGCATTATTGACTAGGATTAGGGAGTGATCATCTTGCCAAGTTTCAACCTCTTCACCTCTGTGATCCAGATGGTTATAGCCCCAGCTCTGGGAGTGGCTATTAAAGTCTCCAACTGCTATAAAGTTGGTGGCTGGTACCTGTATAGAGCTGAGACTCAGGGGTTTGTTGTTCGGACAGTAATAGTTCAGGAGTTCTATTTCCATCTTGTCTACCTTTATCTGCAACAGCTGATATTCTGCTCCATCCATGAAGGTTTTCCTTTCGTGTGCAGGAATGTTATTCCTTACAAGAGTAAGTACTCCTCCTTTTCGTCTATCTTTTCTGTCGGATCTGAAGCATTGATATCCCCTTATTGTAAAGGTTTGATCTGCTTTCAAGTGAGTCTCTTGGATACAGCAAACACTGACTTGCTTCTCATACAAGATGTTTTCCAGCTCTGTCTTTTTGCTGTATCCAGCCTGCTTGATGTTCACTCCCTCTGCATTCCAGTGCATCATGACAAGTGGCACTCTGGGTTTCTCTTTTTCTGTTTTGTTTTGGTCAGTAGTTCTCCTCCGCCGTCTGCTGACTCCACAAGACGGTCTAGAGGGTCCTCCAGTAGCTGAGGGTGGGCTCTGTCGAGGCTCAGAGCCCGGCACTGCACCTGCCTGGTGGAGCTCCACAGGGCGAGCACCAGTACGAGATTTATTTGACGGTGTACTCTCCATAGAAAAAAAAAAAGCGAGTTGCGTGATACTGTGGTTTCCGGTGCGCCTTCTGGCCCAGTATCTACGACTTTAGCACCTGTTCAACGGGAGAGTGGGCTCATCCCTAATCTGTTTATGTTCCCAGTAGTAGACTATTCGCAAGCAGCCTGGGGGTGTCACTGCTCTGCGCGGACCTTGTTTACCGAGGCGGCGTCCAAGCTCGTAGGTGAAAATATGGTTGCGTTATCTTCAAAATAGCCCTGTCTTTCCCGCCATCCTGCAACTTTGAGTTAGGGAGTTCTGAGCTCCAGTCTCTTTCCCAGGCATTTTATCCTGGCCTGGCACGCATACAGAGGACCCCACTTCTGGTTCTAAGTTAGCAGTTGGGGATAGGTGGGGTAGCACACTGTGCATTCCCCGTCATCCAGGGGGCTCTCCAACTATGCAGAGCTTGCACAATGCTGTGCTCTGGTTCTGGGCTCTCCCAAGGAATCTTCACGTCCTGCACAGAGCCACTTCCAGATACCCACCACCTGCCAACCCCCCATTGTAGAAATCTCCTGCATGCGGCCATCCAGTCAAGAGCCAGTATTAAGTCTGGTGCCCAAGTGATCCCCCCAAGCTCAGTGTGCAATGCTGGGTTCTCATCATGCTGCAACAGAGGGGGGATTGTGATGCTCAGCCATCTCTCTCAACTCTGCACCGATAAGTGACATCGGGGACTTAACTGTGCCTCAGTACTGGGAGGCCCCGTTTGCGGGTACACCACACACAGCCAATTGAGGCAACGGTCGCCGTGGGCGGATGATGTACCAACTCTGGAGGAAACTAAAAAAGCGATTCGTCAACTGTCTAGTGGAAAGGCCCCTGGCTCCGATTCAATTCCTGTTGAGGTTTATAAAGATGGCGGTGCAGTTCTGATAGAGAAACTTCATATGATCTTCCAGCAAATGTGGCAGAGTGAAACCATCCCACACGATCTCAAAGATGCCTCAATTATACATCTATATAAACGTAAAGGTAATCGCCAAGACTGCAACAATCATCGAGGCATCTCTCTTTTATCAATCGCTGGGAAGATATTCGCCAGAATCCTTTTGAATCGCCTTACGGCTCATCTTGACAAAGGTCTTTTACCTGAAAGTCAGTGTGGATTCCGGAAAGAACGTGGAACCACAGATATGGTGTTCGCTGCAAGACAGCTACAAGAAAAAATGCCAAGAACAGCACTGTGACCTGTACACAGCTTTCATCGACTTGACAAAGGCGTTCGACACGGTCAGTAGAGAGGGTCTATGGAAGATCATGGCAAAATACGGCTGCCCAAAGAAATTTATCACAATAGTGCAGCAACTGCATGATGGAATGCAGGCTAGAGTTCAGGAAAACGGTGAGCTATCAGAGCCTTTCCCCGTCTCAAATGGAGTTAAACAAGGGTGCGTACTTGCACCGACTCTGTTCAGTATCATGTTTTCTGCTATGCTGACTGATGCTTTTAGAGACGGGGACACAGGAATCGACATTAGTTATCGTATTGATGGAAAATTGTTTAACCTTAGGAGGCTTCAAGCAAAAACCAAGGTCAAATCACACACCATCAGAGATCTTCTGTTTGCTGATGATTGTGCCCTCAATTCCTTCTCAGAGGCTGATCTGCAGCATAGTGTGGATAGATTCTC
This sequence comes from Oreohelix idahoensis, assembly GCA_024509875.1. Lineage (NCBI taxonomy): Eukaryota > Metazoa > Mollusca > Gastropoda > Stylommatophora > Oreohelicidae > Oreohelix > Oreohelix idahoensis. Next base: position 45,494 of record JAMPIV010022831.1, read on the forward strand.
CGAAGCCTGCGCCAACTTTGGGCTTACCATCAACACGAAGAAAACAGAAATCATGTACCAACCAGCTCCTGGCACAGTTTATACTGAGCCAGTCATCAAGGTTAATGGTGAGAAACTGAATGTTGTGAACAGATTCACATACCTTGGTAGCACACTATCCCAGAACATTGCCATTGATGATGAGGTGAACACCAGGATCTCCAAAGCCAGCAGCACATTTGGCAGACTATACACCAACGTTTGGCATCGAAGTGGCATTAGTCTACAGACAAAGCTGAAGGTATACAGAGCTGCGGTGCTTCCAGTGCTGCTATATGCATGTGAAACATGGACTGTATACAGGCGCCACGTAAAGAAGCTAAACCACTTCCATACAGTCTGTCTCAGGAAGATAATGAACATCAAATGGCAAGACAAGATCCCGGATACCGCCGTTCTTGACAGAGCTGGTATCCCTAGTATTGATACTATTCTGATGCAGTCACAAATTCGCTGGGCAGGTCATGTAGTCCGCATGCCAGACCATCGACTGCCAAAGATACTCTTTTATGGTGAGATGCAGAAGGGTAAACGCTCCCATGGTGGCCAAAAGAAGCGCTTCAAAGACACGTTAAAGACGTCATTGAAAACCTTTGACATAAACCCAGACACATGGGAAGCTGCTGCGCAAGACCGAACTGCTTGGCGCACATCTCTTCGTAAAGGTGCAGCAGCATGCGAATCATCCAGAAGAGCAGCAGCAGAACAGCGGAGACAAGCTAGAAAGGACCGTGAAATAAAACCTTCACATGAAGCAAACATTCCCTGCCCACACTGTCCAAGATCTTTCCAGGCCCGCATCGGGCTCTTCAGTCACCTTCGTACCCATAGACTAACCTAACATATTCTTAAATAATTGGATGAACAGAGTGGTCTTCATCACCCGTGATGGACGAACAACCAGTGTATTATAGATAACCTTGCTTACTGCCACATATGTATACCTCAGTCAGAATTATTCTGGAATAGTGTGATGACTACGTTATATGTAGGGTATGTGTATGATGAAGTGTAAGTCATAACAACAACAGACAGATAAACAATTTAATTTATTCCACCACACTTGACAACACTGTGACACTCACATACATATAACACTCTAAGAGGATATCTTAAAGGAGTCACTGATAACTTTTCAAATAACAATATGTATTCAGTGCTGTCATGAATGTATATGTGTCCTGATTCAAATACAAAGGGAACCAGGAATCACAATCAATTTTAATTACAAGTTATATGTACAGAATTTATTAATATGATTATTATAGTGACATATATTATTAATGGTATCCTATGTGTGTCAGTTGTGTAGTGGTAACATGAGGTAATACTGGTTTTGTTTTGTTCAAGCTCTGTTGGTATTTGTCATCATGACTTCAATAGTTTGTTTCTATGGGAACTAGTATTGGAGATGTTCTCAGTTCCTGGTATTAAAACAATTTAATTCCCCTCTTAATTTTAGTTTATATTGTCATTGTAAGATGGGGTACATAATGTTGAGCTCCATGGCCACACTCTCTTATCTTGCGTGATGACTGCAGTAAGAGACTCCTCTGCTTGAGTACTTTAATGAGTTCTGGAGCCACCCCACTGGTTGCTATATGGACCAAGGAGTATGCTGTCCACCTCTGGCTTCAGCAAAGCTCTGACCAGGTGCTGCTCAATAACTTTAAGACCACGGTCCCTGAAACAAGAAGGTTGTACCTTCTACGTCAGAACTAATTTATACTCTATTTTTACACTGAGCACAATACATCACAAACATTGAGTTCAGAGCGTTAGGCCAACTGTCAGCTTCATCTGAAACACGTTATACCAGTATTTCCCTCCCTAATGGTTACTACGCCTCTGCAATTCCAGCATTATTTCTTTCTAGTTAATAATCTAGGTGTCAGTGTACTGTTTGGCCATTCCATGCAGTTTTACTTTCCTCCGACACCTTCTGTTCAGGCTGGAGCACGATAGGCTTTACATCATGTTCGCTACTGAACCACACATATATACAGACATAAATTATCAATTTACATTCAATTTTCATTAAAAGATATTGAATATTTCAAGCTTACCACAATTCATGGAAATAATAATAAACAGTTTCGTTGACTGGCAATGAATATAGCACAACTCCGATCTGCCGATGTCCCAGGCTTTATTTTATAAAAAATATACACTGGTGCTCAACGCACTGCTTCTTAGTAGGTTTATTACAAGATGTGGCAATGAACAGACGCTCTGAATGGAGTATATTCTCAGCTCTACCCAATCACACCACGTCTACACATCTTTTCAAAAAAAGTACCCCTTTCTCACGTTTCCCCTGACAACACACGATAGTATTTATAGTCCGACCAATCGTGTTTAGTCTTTCATTTGTTGCGCTCCAATCACATAGGAGTTAACATGGTAGGCTATTTCCGTACGTAATGTTTTTTTAAACACGTTATAAAAAAATTTTATGAGCAGAAATGATTTCATGCTGTCAGGCACCCCCACTATTTTATTTTGGCCATAACTTGGTAATTCCTAGACTATTTGCGTAACGTTTTACATATTCTTTGTCAGCAAACCCTAAGGAACCCAAATATATATATTTAATAGAGCTAATATGCTGCGTTCAAAATATGCAATTTCTTCTACCTCCTGTTTCGAAGATGTGCTGTCTGGGTACTGTAATGTTTTCAAACGTAAACCGGTATAATGTCATAATTCCTAATAAGCGTTTTTCAGGATTTTAAAACCTAACTCTGGGAAGGGTAGTGAATTTTATCACTGTCGATTTGAAATAAAGTTAGTGCATGTGGCCTTACACGCGTGATGGCAGCAATTGTGTATCGCGCGACGCGTGTTTAGTGTTGCACGTGTTCGGCTTTCTGCCTCTCCCTTCTCTCTATCCTTTAGTCCATCTGTCTTTAGTTACGCCGTGTATGGAATGAATGAAATATTAAATCTAGGTCATTGATCAGCTTGCGTACCTCAAGGTTTTTCCAAGAAATACAGTACACGTTTCATTGAAGAAAGCGGGTAATAATACAGTAGGCTTTTACTATCAACGTGAAAGCGTTACAATTTGCAGACGAAGTAGAAAACAAGGGGGATTTCGAGTACAGTCATTGTGACAGCACTGTTCTTTACCATTCTTCTTTCCTTTTATTAAATTTATTTGTTAGGCTTTGCATTTACGTTTTAATTTATATATGGGGATTAGAATAATTCACGACACAATCTCCCCTCTTAAAACAGACATTATATGTCAGTCCTTTATTCTATATACACATAGAGAAATTTATTATTATTTCTGGGGTTTACGGTGATTCTCATCACACGGATGGCGGCTTAAAAAATCCGCTCCCAAATTTGTTTTTCCAGATATATACTCAATGCTAAAATTATAGGGAGCCAAAAGTAAGGACCATCGGAGTAACCTAGAGTTCTCATGCCTAGCCTGGGCTAGAAACGATAAAGGTTTGTGATCCGTTTGTAACTTAAAGGCCTTCCCATACAGATAAATATTGAACTTCTTTATTGCCCATATTACTGCAAGACATTCTTTTTCGCTAGTTGAGTAGTTGATTTCAGCTTTATTCAACTTCCTGCTAGCATATGCCACTGGGCTTAATTCCCCATCCAATGCATCTGATTTCTGTAGTAGAGTTGCACCTAACCCAATATTACTGGCATCCGTCCTTACTATGAATTCTTGACTTAAGTCAGGTAATTTCAAAATAGGTTTACTTGTGAGCTTTTCCTTCAATTCTTGGTAAGCCATTTCACATTGTGGTGTCCATGTAATGCGATCTGGATGTCCTTTACGTGTCAAATCAGTTAACGGTGCACATATGGAATTAAAGTTCCTGATATACTTCTGGTAGAAACCACATAATGAGACAAAGGATCTCACGTCCTTCTTGGTTTGTGGTCTCGGGGCTTTCTTTAGTTTCTCTAAATTCTTTGGGTCAGGGGTCATGTTTCCCTGATAAACTGTGTGTCCCAAAAATTCCAATTCTTTACATCCAACGCAACATTTGGTTGGTCGGGCTGTTAAATTTGCTTCCCTAAGTCGATCAAACAGCATCTTCAGAGAGTCAATGTGTTCCTCAAATGTTTCTGTTGCTATAAGGATATCATCCATGAAATTTGTTATACATGGATTATTCAGAGGGTCCAATAACTTTCTCATCATTCTAGAGAAGACACTAGGCGCATTCTTCAATCCAAATGGCAATCTATTAAACTCATAGTGTCCTTCTGAGGTACTAAAAGCTAGGTATGGTCTAACCTCAGGCTTTACTGGAATCTGATAGTATCCTTTACTCAAATCCACTTTTGAGAAATATTTAGCTTTATTTAGTCTGGCAAACAGCTGATTTGTATCCGGCAATGGATCCACCTGTCCTTCTGTAATAGCATTCAGTCTCCTGTAATCTATACAGAGTCTATGTTCTCCAGAGGGCTTCCTTAAGAGTACAACACCGGAACTATATGAGGATTCACTGTGTGAAATAATTCCTTCTTTCAACAGATAGTCTATCTCTTCCTTCAAAGCTTTCTCCTTAGCAAACGGAATCGAATATGGTTTCATACAGACAGGTGTGGGGTCTATCAGTTTCATATCATATTCCAATAGGTTTGTATGCCCTGGTCGGTCTGTTAACACCTCTGCATGATTATTTAGAACCTGTTGCACTCTCTCTTTCTGAGTTTTCGTTAAATGTGTACTGATTTTCACCTGTGCTGCTGTCTCACAGGGGTGTAATGGATATTCAAATGATGAAAGTGGTTCCTTTTTCATCTCCATGGCGATGGACAAGGTCAACAAGTGTGTCTCTTCCTGATGTTCTCTTTCCAAATATTTCTTCAGGAGATTCACATGATAGATTTTTTCTTTCCCCTTCTTATCTATCTTATAATTTGTTCTAGACACCTTCTCTAAAACTGTATATGGACCTTGCCATCCAATCTGTAACTTATTCTGACTCCCGGGGAGAAGAAGCAGTACCTTCTCTCCCACAGCCAAATCTCTGTCTTTCGCCTTCCTGTTATAATAGGCAGCATGTTTCTTCCTGGCTTGTTTCAAATTTTCATTGGCAAGTTTCCAGCCAGTTTTTAAACGAGTGGTCAGCTCATTCACATATTGGTATGAAGATGTAATGTTTTCCTCTGCCTTTTCATCAGTCCACGTTCTTAACAAAGCTTCGAGTGGACCTTTTATTGGCCTTCCAAACAATAATGTTGCCGGGGCCATACCGGTTGAACTATGGGGTACCTCCCGATAAGCAAAGAGGGCGGCGTGCAGGTACTGGTCCCATGTATCTGGTTTTTCGTGTGCCAACTTTCTCAGGATCGACATCAACGTGCCGTTAAATCTTTCCACTTGGCCATTCCCTTGGGGATGGTACACACTACAATGGAAGTGTTTGGCCTGGAAGATCCTGAAAACTTCTTCAGTTAGTTTCCCCTTGAACTGAGAGCCATTATCAGTCAAGATTTGATTGGGAAAGCCTAACCTTGTGAAAATTGTGAGCAATGCCTCTGCCACATGTTTAGAATCAATCGATGACAGGGCTACTGCCTCTCCCCACATAGAACAAGTGTCCACCAGAGTCAGAATGTAGCTGTTCCTTCTCTTGGTTCGGGTGAGAGGTCCCACAAGATCCACGGCAACTCTCTCAAAGGGTGTTCCCACTATGGGCATTTCCCCCAGAGTTGCTGGTGCAGTCCAATGTTTAGGTGCTACTCGTTGGCACTCTGGACAGGATTTTACATATCGTTTGATATCTTCAGTTATTCCTGGCCAGAAATAGTGACAAGCTATTCGCTGTCCTGTTGCGCTGATTCCCATATGACCACTGAAGGGAATCGCATGCCCTAGTTCCAACACTTTAGTCCTATATGAAGTGGGAAGGACCAGCTGTCCGTGACCATTGGGTTCAGATCCAGCCTTCCTATATATCAGTTTGTTCTTCATATAAAACTCTCCCTTGCCTGGAGGTGTATGAGATTTGGGCAACTTCTTGAAACATGGCTTGAGTGTTTTGTCCTCAGCCTGTGCCTTCCTCATCTCATCTGGGTGAGTATTTATTGGATTATCCTCCTCCTTTTTAGACTGTGATCTGGTCTGCACTGTTGCCAATATCACAGGTCTCTTGGGATTCCCCAAGAAGACATATCTACACCCCAATATCAGAGGGTAGATTGGCTCATTTATCACTGCTGCTTTTATGATTCCTTCCACATATCGCGTTTTCACTTTTATTCGGGCGACGGGAAGTGTCATGGTAGCTACATCCTTGGTTGCAGTTTGAATCTCCACTGTTTCTGTGGTGTATTGATCGGCCTGCACCAGGTGAGAACTCACAACGGAATCGTAATCCAAACCGGTATCATATAAACACCTTATAGTGACACCATTACAGATGACATCTTCACACACTGGGGGGTGGTATGGTTCCTGTAGTTCTTCAGGTTTGACCTTCTTTTCCTTTTTCCCCGATGTCATAGCAGCACAATGAGGAGGTTTCCTTCTACAATGGTCAGTGTCATGATTGTTCATCTTACAATTTTTACACCACCTTTTTCCTTGGTTGAAAGATTTTCTTTCATCATATTTCCTTTCATCGAATTGTGGGGTTTTATTTTTATTTTCATACCGTGGCCTATCAAACTGGTGCTTACCTTTGTTTTGATCCTAGGATCAAATTTATTAAAGTTCTGTGGTGCCCTAAAGTTATCCACTTGTTTCTTTTTATTACCTGTTACCTCTGCTTGAGCTGCTTGATACCTTTCAGCAACATTTAGCAACTCACCCAGCCTCTCTGCACCTTGTTCCATGAGAAACTTTCTCAGGTCTGGAGCCATGGTCTCTCTTAATTGCTCTATAAGGACCATTTCCTTAAGATCTTGGGTTTTCCCCAGAGAAGTCCATTTCTCCAAGTATGTCTCTATTCGTGCAGAGAACTGGTGATAGGTTTCACCTGACAGTAGTTTAGCATTCCTAAATTTTTTCCTATAAAATTCTGCATTCTTTTTCATATCTTAACAAAAGAGCCTGCTTTAGCATGTCATAATTTTCCTGATCACTTCTGCTCATTTTTGCAAAAACTTCATAAGCTGCCCCACGAAGTCCCTGAGATAACTTTAAGCTCCACCTTTCTCTCTCTAACCCATATGTGGTAGCTAATAGTTCATACCTATTTAGATAGCTCTCTATATCATCGTCTTTCTCAACAAAATGATCTAAATGAAAATTCATAGCTGAGGTTGAGGCTCCTTGGCTAGCAGTGGCATCCGAGGCAAAGGGACTGGCACCATTTTCAGGAGCATGGCCTTGAAACTCAAACTCCCTTAGTCGTAACTCATGTTCCCTTTGTAATCTCTTCTCCTCCTTTTCTGCTTCCCTCTCTGCAGCTAATCTCTTTTCTTCTCTTTCTGCAGCTAATTTCTTCTCTTCCCTTTCTGCAGCCTGTCTTCTTTCCTCGGCTTCCAATGCTTTAGCCTCTTTGTCCGCCTCAATCTGCAACCTCTTAATCTCTTTTTCAGCTTCTAACTTTCTTTCGGCCTCTTTTTCTAATCTTCTTTCTTCTCGTTCAATATATTTGTCACATTCAGCAGTGACATAAGCAATCATAATTTGCCCGTCCATGCCTAACTCTTTCGCAGTCTGTACAGCAGCAGATCGAAATTTTGCCAGGTCGGCCATTGTCTAACAGATAAATGTCTAAAATAATCAACTAAACAATTGTATCTATGACTAATTAACTTAGGACAACACAGGCACTGTGAGCTCAACCTTATTTATTTTCACCCAAGGATACCTTTTAATTCTTATTATTCCCTGAAGTGAGTTACCCCCAATATTTGTAATAGGGAAAGATTCAAAATCCCGAGGGCGAGACCCCAATATATGTGGTAAAGTGGGATGTTATAAATATTTATAGGGGACTTAGTGTACTGACTGAGATCAGCTGTGAAGGTATCTATATATCTAATAAGAGTAGTGTATTATAGATAACCTTACTTACTGCCACATATGTATACCTCAGTCAGAATTATTTTGGAATAGTGTGATGACTACGTTATATGTCTAGGGTATGTGTATGATGAAGTGTAGGTCATAACAACAACAGACAGATAAACAATTTAATTTATTCCACCACACTTGACAACACTGTGACACTCACATACATATAACACTCTAAGAGGATATCTTAAAGGAGTCACTGATAACTTTTCAAATAACAATATGTATTCATTGCTGTCATGAATGTATATGTGTCCTGATTCAAATACAAAGGGAACCAGGAATCACAATCAATTTTAATTACAAGTTATATGTACAGAATTTATTAATATGATTATTATAGTGACTCCCCCAATATATTATTAATGGTATCCTATGTGTGTCAGTTGTGTAGTGGTAACATGAGGTAATACTGGTTTTGTTTTGTTCAAGCTCTGTTGGTATTTGTCATCATGACTTCAATAGTTTGTTTCTATGGGAACTAGTATTGGAGATGTTCTCAGTTCCTGGTATTAAAACAATTTAATTCCCCTCTTAATTTTAGTTTATATTGTCATTGTAAGATGGGGTACATAATGTTGAGCTCCATGGCCACACTCTCTTATCTTGCGTGATGACTGCAGTAAGAGACTCCTCTGCTTGAGTACTTTAATGAGTTCTGGAGCCACCCCACTGGTTGCTATATGGACCAAGGAGTATGCTGTCCACCTCTGGCTTCAGCAAAGCTCTGACCAGGTGCTGCTCAATAACTTTAAGACCACGGTCCCTGAAACAAGAAGGTTGTACCTTCTACGTCAGAACTAATTTATACTCTATTTTTACACTGAGCACAATACATCACAAACATTGAGTTCAGAGCGTTAGGCCAACTGTCAGCTTCATCTGAAACACTTTATACCAGTATTTCCCCCCTAATGGTTACTACGCCTCTGCAATTCCAGCATTATTTCTTTCTAGTTAATAATCTAGGTGTCAGTGTACTGTTTGGCCATTCCATGCAGTTTTACTTTCCTCCGACACCTTCTGTTCAGGCTGGAGCACGATAGGCTTTACATCATGTTCGCTACTGAACCACACATATATACAGACATAAATTATCAATTTACATTCAATTTTCATTAAAAGATATTGAATATTTCAAGCTTACCACAATTCATGGAAATAATAATAAACAGTTTCGTTGACTGGCAATGAATATAGCACAACTCCGATCTGCCGATGTCCCAGGCTTTATTTTATAAAAAATATACACTGGTGCTCAACGCACTGCTTCTTAGTAGGTTTATTACAAGATGTGGCAATGAACAGACGCTCTGAATGGAGTATATTCTCAGCTCTACCCAATCACACCACGTCTACACATCTTTTCAAAAAGTACCCCTTTCTCACGTTTCCCCTGACAACACACGATAGTATTTATAGTCCGACCAATCGTGTTTAGTCTTTCATTTGTTGCGCTCCAATCACATAGGAGTTAACATGGTAGGCTATTTCCGTACGTAATGTTTTTTTAAACACGTTATAAAAAAAATTTTATGAGCAGAAATGATTTCATGCTGTCAGGCACCCCACTATTTTATTTTGGCCATAACTTGGTAATTCCTAGACTATTTGCGTAACGTTTTACATATTCTTTGTCAGCAAACCCTAAGGAACCCAAATATATATATTTAATAGAGCTAATATGCTGCGTTCAAAATATGCAATTTCTTCTACCTCCTGTTTCGAAGATGTGCTGTCTGGGTACTGTAATGTTTTCAAACGTAAACCGGTATAATGTCATAATTCCTAATAAGCGTTTTTCAGGATTTTAAAACCTAACTCTGGGAAGGGTAGTGAATTTTATCACTGTCGATTTGAAATAAAGTTAGTGCATGTGGCCTTACACGCGTGATGGCAGCAATTGTGTATCGCGCGACGCGTGTTTAGTGTTGCACGTGTTCGGCTTTCTGCCTCTCCCTTCTCTCTATCCTTTAGTCCATCTGTCTTTAGTTACGCCGTGTATGGAATGAATGAAATATTAAATCTAGGTCATTGATCAGCTTGCGTACCTCAAGGTTTTTCCAAGAAATACAGTACACGTTTCATTGAAGAAAGCGGGTAATAATACAGTAGGCTTTTACTATCAACGTGAAAGCGTTACAATTTGCAGACGAAGTAGAAAACAAGGGGGATTTCGAGTACAGTCATTGTGACAGCACTGTTCTTTACCATTCTTCTTTCCTTTTATTAAATTTATTTGTTAGGCTGTGCATTTACGTTTTAATTTATATATGGGGATTAGAATAATTCACGACACTGAACACGGGTATAAGAAACTATGTAAAAACCGCCAGATATAAAGTAACATCGCTTACATACATAGCATGTGTGAAGAATTTTTATGAAACTGAAGATAGAAATGTCCACAATATGGCTACATAAAGTTTAGTATTGTTTGTAACATTATGTGGACACTTCGTTCTTCGTCCATGTGACAGATACATTATATCATGCGTATTCTGTTGTATTTAATTCTGAAGCGTTGTTGTCTATTATCTCGTATATGTCTTGTACATATTGTTTGTTGACGATTTTGGGGCTTGGATTTTTCTACGGGATGGGGTAACCAGTCACATACTCAACCATTATTAGTCGCTTTTACGACATTCATGGCACGATACAGTGTTACTGTTCTTTGATCTCCTTTCGGATTCCGGTAATGCACTTGCTCTGAAACATGGAGAACAAAAAAACAACAATCAAGACGTTACTTTCACAAAATGATGCTTTCGTAGAAAAGAATTGAAATGCTATGACAAGATTACCAAAGGGGAACTGATGACAAGAGCCAGATAAGTGCCAACGGAACAAGAGATGAGAAGAAGACTCTGGCGATAGATTGGACACACACTAAGGAAACTTACTGATAGCATTACTAAGCAGTCCTTATTCTGAAATTCCCAGGGTAAGAGAAGCGACCGACAAAAAAACAACAGAACTGGAGAGCAGAACTGGGGACAAAAATGAAAATTATGAGGAAGACATGGAAATAGCTGGAGCTGATGGCACGCGACAGACTTGGCATACGGTTGCTGAAGGCCTATGCTCCTTGGGGAATCAATATATATATAATCCCAGCTTTTTCTGTCAGTAACGCTAAGGGATGCAACTTTGGTTGAAAGTTAGACATTAATTGTATTGTTTCCCTCATATGTACTCTCCCGAAAATAGTAACACTTACCAAAGAACAAAGCGCAAATGACGGTGTGCACAAAAATATATTTATAGAATGTGTGATCCCGTATACACACATTGTGATCCTCGCTGCTGCTACGTAGTTCGTGTACTGTGGTGATGCGCAGTAGTTTAAAAAAAATACTTTTGAATAAGTAAAATTGCCGTTAGGTATTGGTGCTTTTGAATTTAATTCCCGTCTTATGACGGGCTTTCACACTAGTTCAAAGATAGTGAAAGAATGAACATATATTCATACGTCAGTATCCGGTGTAATGTGACTTTTGAATGCTTTTTTAAATCATGCCATTAATCTAGATTAATCGGGATAACACATTTATGTCGGCAGCATAACATCAGCATTTCACCATCCTGCCATCATAACATCCGCTTACCACCATCATGTCATCATAAAATCACCTTACCACCACCATTAATCTAGCGCTGTTTTGTTCTTTGTTATAGGGTGATATAATCTGTAGCACCGCCTAGTGGTATGAGGTACGGATTCACAGACAAGGACTCAGTACGTACAAAATACTGTCATGGGAGATGAAAGATTTATTCCAGACAACACAACAGGGATTGTTTTCATTAGAATAGCTGTGCCGGAGCTTAAAGTTCAGGTATGGATGTGGATAGTCGTGGATCTAGTCATCATCATCACAATCACCACCACAGTATTTTCATCGATATCATCACCATCATAATCAGTTTTGTCATCAGCATCCCCAGTATAATCACCACGCAGTCGTCGTGACATCATCATGCTATCTTCGTGCCATCACCATGTCGTCAGCATGACATCAGCATACCACCAGCAAGTCATCATAATATCACCATCGTGTCTTCAGCATGACATCAGTATACCACCAGTGTGTCGTCATAATTTCACCGTTACACCATCATCATGTCATCAGCATAACATCAGCATACCACAATCATGTCGTCAGCATGACATCAGTATACCACCGTCATGTCATAATAATATCACCATTACACCATCATCATGCTATCAGCATGACATTAGCATACCACCATCATGTCATCATAGTATCACCATTATACCAGCATCATGTCTTCAGCATATCACCATCATACCACCGTCATATCAGAATGACATCGCCATACCACCATCATATCATCATCCTGACATCGGGATAACACATTTATGTCAGCAGCATAACATCAGCATTTCACATCCTGCCATCATTACATTCGCATACCACCATCATGTCATCATAAAATCACCTTACCAACATCATGTCATCATAAAATTAGCATACCGCCATCATACCGTCATGACATCACCATACCACCATCACCATACCACCATCATGTTATTATAACATCACCATACTACCATATTGTCATCATAACATCCCCATACCACCATCATGTCATCATAACATCACCATACCACCATCATGTCATCATAACATCACAATACCAACATCATGTCATCATAATATCACCATACCACAATCATGCCATCATAACATCACCATACCACCATCATGTCATCATAACATTATAATACTACCATCATGTCATCATAACATCAAAATCCCACCATCATGTCATCATAACATTACCATACCATCATCATGTCATCATATCACCATCATAACATCATCATATCATCATCATCATGCCTGTGTGAGGAATATTTGTGACAATATTTGCGTTGATGGTTGTCTGGCAGTCTACGACAGTACCACTATCATGATAACTAACCAGCTAAGTGACCTACCTATCCTTGTTAATTGTCTCATCTACAGAAATGTCTACAGTTCCAGCTTGAGCATACAGTATGGCAGGCCAAACAGAGGGTTCTCGCGTCCTTTGCAAAGGTGAGTGAGTGAGTGGAAGGGTGAGTGAGCGAGTGAGTGGTAGAGTGAGTGAGCGAGTGAATATGTAAACGAGTGATGGAACGAGCATGTGCATGAGAGAGTGAGTGGGTGGGTGAGTGAGTAAACAAGTACGGGAGTGATTGAAAGTGAGAGAATTTGAGACAGACATGACAGGGATAAGGAAGACATGACAAGGTCTTAAACGGATGGCACAGGTCAAGAAAGCTTGTTGTGAATGTTCTGTAGGCATAGACCCCGTGTAGCTCCCGATGTAGACAAAGAAAGAATAGAACTACTTCTCCCTCTGCTATGCTCCGTAAGCGACGACTGACATGAGGTTGTACATTGGGTTGTCATCCTCGTCATGTAAAACACATTGCTATTCTAAATGCATGGAAAGTAAAAAGATGCGATCTGTAAATAGAAATCGGTGTTGCCACTCTGATAAAACCCAGTCAGGAATGCCGCGGGAACACTATTGTGGGAAACGGTGTAGAATTGTGAGTGAAAACGGAGTGGATTAACTTTTCCCATTGTTTTTTAAAGTAAACGTTATAGGAATAATTGTAGACTTGCGTTTGAGTGTAACGCTTTGAAGACCTGATCCTTTTTTCTGTTTAAATAAAAAAAAAAAAAGTTTACGTCCAATAATCTAATTGCTGTTTAACATGACGCTTTAGTTTGGCTTAGACGGCCATCTTTCTTGATGAGGCTTACAAGCAATCTAGGTTTTTTTCCCTGTATATTATCTCTCTTTTGTCTTATATTCACAACAATATATTATTACAACAAAAGTAAGTTAACACATTCTGTCCCGACGTAATCTTCCTGGCTAGATTGGTTTCCGCATAACGTTACATTTATAGTTAAGTCTATATGTAAGACCCACAATGCATTTCGCTGATTTATAACCCAGTCGCTGAAATGTTGTATTTACGCGATGTGTGCTGTATATATAACACTTATTTTAACAACGGTTCTTTATTATATTTATCAATTCGTTGAGTAATTACGTTATTTTGTTTGTAAAAAGAAAGTGGCTACGAACTGAAAACCGTATTTTTAAGTTAAATAAGTCTTGGATAGTGCGTATTGTAGTCGAAAGATATAGAAATTAGTGGTTAGCCTGGAATATGACAGCATTAAAATTAATATACTGTACAAAGGTTAAATGTTAACTTGATGATACCACATAACAGAACAGACGGGCGTATCGTCGGCAAATAAAAAGAACAGCGAAATTAAAGTAACTCATAGGTCTATAAAGTCAAAACGTCATAGTGATAAACAAGGCCGCATTTGGGAATTGGTAGGCCCTATGCCTTTTATTCCAAAATATGCTAAACATGGAAGACAATGTGTCATCTAGTTTTACGCTTTGACTTTGAATCATGCCACGTAACGTGATGCAAGTTTCAACTATTATAAATGATAAACCGCATCCATTGACGGGGCAGCTTTCGCTTCGGTACTTCTAGTTTGTAGAACATCCGCTAGATAGTTATTGCGTATTGAAGTGAAGCTCCTATAGTCGATCGTGCACATCTTGTCTCAGTTCATATGTTCGTTCGTCACTAATACAGTAATGAGAGTGTTTTTTAAAACTGTAAATCCTGCAATCAGAGCTAAATTTCTCGTAATATCTACTTTATTTACGATTTTCTGCAACGAAAAGCCGAAAAAAACACTTTATTTGGAAATGTTTTAAGTAGCTTAGAAATTGTGGAATTATTATTATTATTTTTAAATATAATTTTGAAGTTTTGTTTTCATTACGAGTAAGTTACCCGCCAAAACATGGCGGGAAATAGTTATGTTACTCTCTTTCTGCTGCACGCCCTGACTAAATTCTCCTATGGTGTAGCGGGTTGTCTCCCCTGCTATACAGTAGTGGTTCAATGTAAAAGGGTGAGGGTTTTCAAAGGTAAAACCTTCGCTCAAGATTGCTCTTGGCAGAGATATAAATAGAGCTTCTATTTCAGGGAGTCTGACAGGACTTTATAGAATGTCAAGTATAACATCTGAGTCATCTAATTTGCTATAAACTTATTATTCTCCGTGCTCACTTCTGTGAGAAAATATGTTTTGACTCGTATTTCATGAGCCCCAGTTGAAGGTGATTCAGCAAAATATTAATTTATGTAGCTTTGTATCTATATGTTTTTTTTTACATGAGTTATACGGATGCAGACATGAAATTTACCCAATAAGGGATTAACTCAACTCTAGATTTATATTTACATATAAAACAGATTTAATTGTGAGTTATTTGTTTATCAGAGTAAACTGAATAAAACTGATTATTGTAAAATGAAAAAGAAAAACAAATAGTTCACTTTATCCTCCTAGGAGAATATGGTGGGTTGGAAAAATATAGTCCATATGTTGCTCTAGCATTTTACTTTACTCGCGGTGTGGGGTCAGTTGAGTCTGGTTCCGCCATTGCTGGTCCCCAGAGGTGTTTTGATTGTTCCTTCTCTTCAGAAATCGAATATTTTGGAAGCATCATGCCTCTTGCAGCAAGGCCGGGGTAACTGTTTAGTTTGCTTCGTCACATGTTCTCAAGATCGAGCTGTTTTTGTGTGTCTGGCGTCGACTTCTGGCAACGGAGACCACACACTGAAAGGAAATAAATGCCTCTTTTGGGTATCATGTCTCCTAGTGTAAACATCAGGCGACCTCCGCTTCCCTCCACCATTTCATCTTCCTCAGAATTTTGCACGATGCTCCTGAGCATTAAATCTCAACCCATCGAGTCGGGTGAAAGTGTTTTAGGAGAGCAGAAGCCGACAAATGTTTTAAATATATATGTATACAATAGATCTGAATTAAAAATAATATATACGCATATCATGATGTCCTCATCATCCACTCTCTGCTCCCTATGGAGCCTAGGGCTACATCTGCTATTGGTTCCTTGTGATGAAACCTGCACGAAGCAGTCACCAGTTCTTGCAGTGGTGGTTTATGTGGCAGTTCCTTTATATGACGAGGCTCCCAGCCTCATATGCAACTGTACATTAATCTGTAACCCATATATATCAAATGCAAATAAAAATTAATAAAATTTGCAAGTTACAACTTACCCTGAATGGGTTAAAAATTATATCCAGACTTAGTACACAGAAAGGCCCTAATGTTCGTGCAACTGTTTAAGATACAGTCGTTCCTCAGGTGGTTAAGGTTAGGATTTAACATATACACCTAACTCTTCACACTTGAGGAAGGTTCCTCAGACTTGTGGCTCTCAGTACTATATTTGAAGTTTTATAATTCATAATTTTAAAAGATGCTCCTAGTCCTATGGTTTGTCCTATACTGGAATCCTTATTACTACTCCTTATTCTGGCTGTCTGTGACCTCTCTTTGACGAGATAGGAAAATGCAGTGGAGAAATCTTTTGTGCCCACGCACAAATGTCACCTTGTGGGGTTTTATTGGGTGACAACTGTCGTAAATTTTAGATAGGTATTAAAGATAGATTTGGTCCCGTCTGAATAGAACAGGCAAAGTGGTCAATAAGTGAGAAATAAGATAAAAGAAATATATTCCACTAGTGAATAGTTTAAGGGTAGAATCTGTCACTGGATTGAGAAGATACTCTAGTCCAGCCTATCTTTACGACTGTAATTTGTTAACAGACAGTCCTACTCTCCATACATGGAATATATATGTATAACCAATCACGCACACACAACACACACACACACACACAGTTAGGTGACAACAAGACACACAAATGTGAAAACTATGGTAAATGGAGATTTGGTGGGCTAGGCTGACCAACACAATTAATTAAGTTTTGTTTAGTTTATTAACTCTCACAACATCAAACATGTAGAAATCAATAAAATCATAGGTTACAGAATTATGAAAATGACCCCATAAGTGTCCTACCCTCTTGTTGAGAAAAGATCCCGCAAGAAAGTTAATAACCCCAAAAAATCAAAGAGTAACACTAGGGTATAGAAATAGACAGTATAGCAAAGAACACAGTTCCTAGTAAAGCTATCCCGTAAAATAACAGTAATTGCAAAGAAACTAAAGGATGATACAGTTTCCGTAACTAGAACATATTTCCTCTCACTCATTCATGCGTGGCCACATCAATCACACTTTACTTACTACTGGGCTAATAACCTCTTGAACTTAACATCCTTGTGCATTTAGCATAATCCAGTGTTGAGCTTCTCCGAATTGAGCCCCAGTTCCTCCACGAATAAGTAATTTTCCTAAGGGAGAACGCCTACTTTGGTGGTGCTTATTGGATATGATAATGTCACATCAGATAGTTCATGTAGCAAAATATAAACCGCGATCTAGTGTTCACAGTAGACAGTACTTCCAATAGTTAAAGGAAACATCTGGTCGGTAAACTGTTAGTCAAAAATATAATGATAGTATATCCTATCGGCTTTTCTCTCCTGGGTTGAGTGCCGATTATGAACCAATGTATTCTCTTGGATAGATTCGCTTGGAAAACACAAGTGTCAGTAGTAGGGAACAATGTTATATATATATTTGGCCACAGCGGGCTAATACAATTGAATGCAAAAAATCTGGGTATTTTATATGTCCAGTTATACTTATTCTTATAGTTCATATGTTTGGACTCTCTAGATGAAGCAAGAGGACCGAACAGGTCAACCTCGAAGACCCGATATTAAATAAGAATGTTACTGGTACTATTAGACCGCTAGCAGCTGGTTTGTGATCAGTACTAGATTTGGAAGAAAACAAAACATTTAACCACAATATCAATATTCTATCCTATCACGCGTAAGGTTAAGATCTCTTATCCTCTCCGTCATTTAATTAAATTAAAAGGCACACGTGTCCTAGTCTATCTTATCACGCTTCGCTCAACTGGGACGGATTAGGTTTAAGGTATGCGCCTTTCCCCTCCCACCCGGTAAAACACTCAACGCACAAATCAGTGTTAATTTACTCGTAATTAGGCCTACTTTACATATATCGCTTGTCATTACTAGCTATTTGTTTCGCCACATGATATTACACTAATCACTTAGATAATTACACATAATGGATAGAAATGAATTGAATTCCGTCAAGTATCAATCGCCTAGTGTATTATTTAGCCAATTAAAACATCTCTTTCTGAATGATAGCGGGTGATTAAATCTACCTTACAGCTGGAAAAATTAGCTATATGTTATTTAATATGTTAGTCTTCTTTCCAAAATTTCCTGAGCGAACTGATAAACTGACTTTGGGAGGACGGAGTATTTATACAGAAATGCCGTTATTTCACTAACTGGTGTGATAAGTCGCGCCTTCGGCCAAAAAATCCCTCTACGTATATTGGGAAGAAATGCGGGTTACTTAACAGGCGCACTGAGTTCCAATCGCGAAAAATGCATCCTGGAAAAAGAAATATTGCAACTTTGGTGGTAACGCGACAGATAAGAGAATGTATGGTTAATTTTTCTCTGGCAGTATATTTTCCGTATTTTCCTTAAAGACTATTCTCTATTACAGTTGTTTTCTTCATTCGTAGGCCCTAAAGATTTCTTAAGTCAAATGCACTGTGTCTGTGGAGCGTAATGGGAAATCCTGCCCTGAGAATAAACTATTTTTTTTTTAAACGGACAGGGTTTGGGATTTGTCTGAGATAAGGTCTACGGAGTTATTCCTTCTGCCCATCGCTCAAATGTAGAAAAAAAATGTAAACCAAGCTGACATTCGCTTTTATACGTTAACTGTATTTCTCTCCAAACGACAAGTTGCAACTCTAGGCCAATTTCTGACCATTAACCGAAACACTAAATCACTGTGCTGTCATCGACAGCTGTTAACAAGTCTGCCACCCTTGCAAGTTAACAGCTTAGTGACTGTAGCTAAATATAGAAAATCAGACGCGGAACTTTTCCGACACCTTGAATATTTAAACAGTGAGAACTGAGTATATGCAAATGGAGAAGTGAGCATGTGTTTATTCGAGGATTATATATTTAACTGGAACTGTTTCATATTCTTAACACATTTTAGGATCTCCGAGATGCCTTGAACTATGGCCTGTACCTGCCCCCGGCCAATGGAAAGGCGGGAAAGTTTATGGAAGAAGAAAGATTGCTCAGTGAATACCCAATACAAGGACCCATCGGCTTTCTGGAGGTTTGTTTTATGTTTGTCTGGGGAATACCGTATTGACTTTTTGGAGGTGCGTTATATGTGTCTGTTTTATTCCCTATTGACTTTTGAGAGGTTTGTTATGTTTGTCTGCCTCATTTGCCATTAGGTTTCTGGAGGTCTGTAATGTGTTAGTCTGTCTCATTTTGTTATTAATTTTTTTAAAATTTGTTATGTTTATCTGTCTCATTTTATATTGACTTTTTGGAGGTGTGTTATATGTTTATCATGTCTCATTTCTTGTTGACTTTTTGTAGGTTTTGTTCATGTTTTTTCTGTCTCATTCAATATTGACTTTTTGGAGGTTTGTTTTGTTTATCACGTCTCATTTCTTGTTGACTTTTTGGACTTGTTACATGTTTTTATCTGTCGGATTCCATATTGACTTTTTAAAGGTTTGTTATATGTTTGTACGTATAATTTTATTGTTGACTTTTTTTTGGAGGTTTGTTATACGTTTTCTGTCTCATTTTATTATTGACTTTTTTGGAGGTTTGTTATATTTCTGTCTGTTTCATTTCTATTTTAATTTTTAGAGGATTGTTATACAGCAATCCCCCGCTTAGCGCTGTTAATTCGTTTCTGAAATTGCGAGCGCTAACTGAAAAAGCGCTAAACGAAAATTGATTTGCCATAAGAATTAATAGAAAACAAATTAATTCGTTCTCAAGGTCCAGAAAACCCTATACAAATTAAGTAAAGGTGATACAAAACACAAAGTTTATAGTTAACATTTATTAACTAGATATAATTATCAAACATATTGAACACACAGTATTATGCATGAACTGTCCTGATACAAAACAAAAATTTAATTGTTAACAACGTTTATTAACCACATATAATTATCAGACTTACTGAACACAAACAAAGTATTATGTATGTAAAGTACTAAAAAAAAATATTAAAAAAAAATATTACGGGACTTTAAGTGCTACTACTTTGGTCGCTTGTGGCTACAGTTGTTTTTCTGGCTCCAGATGTAGAAGGCATGGCTACTTGGCCAATGGGAGCAGAAGATATTAGAGGAGACTTTAAAAAAAAGAAAAAAAGAATCGAGCTTGCTTTATTCTTCAAGAAACTCATTTGAGCAATTAAGACCTTGTTCTGTGTTATGAATTACCATAGAACTGCATACCATTTTAGGGTTAAGCTTCATTATTCTGGCAGTGACAATGCTTCTTCGCCATCCCACCACCCTAAATGAACTTGAAAGTTATATCCCTGGCTCCCACAGAATTTTGAGCACAGCGTAACGTCGATTTTTTTAAGCGTATAATGGGCATATAACATAAAATAGAAACAGCGTTACCGGTATATTGAAACAGCGCTAATCGAAAAGCGTAAGACCGGGGGATTGGTGTATGTTTGTCTGTCTCATGTCTGTTTGACTTTTGGAGGTTTGTTATGTGTTTGTCTGTCTCATTTCTATTTGACTTTTTGGAGGTTTGTTATATGTTTGTCTCATTTCTATTTGACTTGTTGGAGGTTTGTTATATGTTTGTCATAATCATGTCTGTTTAAATTTTTGGAGGTATGTTATGTGTTTATCTCTTTCATTACTATTTGACATGTTGGAGGTTTGTTATATGTTTATTGGTTTCATTTCCTTTACTACACTATTATATTACAGGTCCTATTGAATTTGTTGTACTTTTCGTTACATATATATATATATATATATATAGTGTGTGTGTGTGTTTGTTTCATTTCTGTTTGACCTTTTGGACGTTTGTTATGTTTGTCTGTTTTATTTCTATTTGACTTTTTGTGTGTTTGTTATACATTTGTCTGTCTCATTTCATTTACTACTGTTACGTGTCTGTCTATTTGATAATGTTCATTTCTACTGACAGGATGGTACCTGTGGCCAAGTTCACTTCTAGGGGTAGTAGACGTATCAGACAATGAAACAAGCCAACATCAATCATAATTATCTGAGCCACAACGGACGAAGTGGACGGTGTACATTTTTATTAAGACTTAAACGCAGCTCCAAATTCAATACAGTTCAGGCCAATGTACAGTGGCATATAATATGCAGTCGTCGATATAACTCTAGGCCGTCCGTTCATGTCTGGAACGCTGTCCTTTTCATTCTCAATATTTTTAATATACGAGGGTGAGTCAAATGAAAACCTGAAATATTGTATAACAATGAGAATAATCATGCCATTATATTGTAACTTGCCAGTATTGTTGTCCAGGGTGTCTCGAGTGTCATGCACGCGTCATCGCGGTGATGACGCATAAGGTGACGTCATAATGACGTTTTAAAGATGGCCGCCCCACTAGTGGAATGCACCAAACAGCAGCAGCGTTCTGTTATTAAATTTTTGATCAGCGAAGGGGTGAAACCAATAGAAATTCATCGGCGAATGAAGCTCAAGTACGGTGATGCATGCATGTCAAAGTCGCAGGTGTATGAATGGTGTACAAAGTTCCAAAACGGCGTGATTTCTGTGACACATTGTTCACGACCGGGTCAAGCACACCGAGTAGTGACTGCAGAATCGATTGCAACCGTTGAACGACTCGTACAGGGAAACCGCCGATTGACTGTGGATGATATTGCCACACATCTTGACATCAGTCACGGTTCAGCACACCACATCATCTCTGATATGCTACAGTACCACAAAGTGTCTGCAAGGTGCGTGCCACGGCAGCTTACTACAGAATTCAAACAACGACGCATTGATGCTTGTCAAGAACTTTTGCGGCGATTCGAAACAGAAGGTTGTGGTTTCCTATCAAGAATTGTTACTGGTGACGAAACTTTGGTTCACTACCACGAACCTGAAACAAAGCGAGCGAGCAAGGAATGGCGCCATCCCCCCTCGCCGAAACCGAAGAAGTTTCGCACGCAGCCATCTGCAGGGAAGGTAATGCTGACTCTCTTTTGGGATGAACGTGGCGTTATTTTAGAGCACTATATGCCAAGGGTCAACACTGTCACCAGTGCCACGTATACAGAGCTTCTCAGGAATCATCTTCGACCAGCAATCAAATCCAAACGACGTGGACTTTTGTGTAAAGGTGTCCTTTTGCAACATGACAATGCTCGACCCCATACAGCCCATGCAACGACTGAAACCATCGAGGCCCTGCACTTTCAGTGTCTCCCACATCTCCCGTACTTGCCAGACCTAGCCCCAAGTGATTTCTATTGGTTTCACCCCTTCGCTGATCAAAAATTGAATAACAGAATGCTGCTGCTGTTTGGTGCATTCCACTAGTGGGGCGGCCATCTTTAAAACGTCATTATGACATCTACTTATGCGTCATCACCGCGATGACGCGTGCATGACACTCGAGACACCCTGGACAACAATACTGGCAAGTTACAATATATTGGCATGATTATTCTTATTGTTATACAATATTTCCGGTTTTCATTTGACTCACCCTCGGATATTCACACTTTACACTGAGAAACTATACTCCCTGTAAATGCAGATAACTAGATACATCTCACAGAAGATCTTGATGTATTAGTGATGGAATAACTCAGGGATATACACTGAAAGTCAGGAGCATACACACATGCGTCCACATGCCATAAAACACAATGGTAGAAAACCACCAGAAGACGTGAAGATAATTTATGCACAGAACTGGCGTCTGTTTATCGTACTGCGGCGGTATGACGTCATATCCCTTTACGGCGTAATTCCGTATAAAAGATATAATAAATAGAGCCTTGTCTAGCTCAATATAAGGCTCACAATATATGTGTCGATTTCAATCGTAACTCCCCCCAAGAAAAATGAAAACGCAGTTTTCATTTTGAGGATGATGTGAGCAAAAAATCAATGGAGTGAAGTATGGTAACAACACATACTGCAGGTAGTAAGACTCAGTATAGCACCGAGGTTTGCCAAAAGGTTAGGCAATTTAACGGACAATGGTATATAGACCACCGCCAATGTATAATCAAAGGACAAACCAATTAGCACCTAACGTGAGGTAGCCATCACAAAGTGCGTACATCCCCTTCAAAAATGTTGGTAGCAATAAAACAACTAACATTCACCACACCATCACGTAACACACATACCAGTCCAGTCAAATCACATCTGTCGAATGACTGACTAACTCGTCAAAAGCCATGTCATAAAAGCACTGAAGAACATAACACTAAATGCTTAAAATATGAAGATATTCAGTAAGGCAGACAATCATATTAGTAATGTGAATGATTGCAGCATAATCAAAGAAGAGATTTTTTAATATGCAAATATGGTGTATGTGTACCGTAACGATATATCCATGTGGCAATATTGGAAGAAAAAAAAATAATGACAAAATTGTGTCAAATCTGGTGAAATACCGATATTGAATGTGTAGGATGTTTGACATTGTTGTCAATAACCACACATATAGTTCAATCATATAATTAGTGTGAGTGTTGCAACGACTGATGTCAAATTAACAAACTCATTAAACCAATTAATTATTTACACAAGTTAATGTAAGACCAGTAAACAGTAAAGTAATTTAGCAATGTCATTCGTGCTGGACCTAGTGCACTATTAAAACTAATTAAAGTTCCGCGAAAGTACTTACAATTTACGCAAAATGTTTATGACAGTCATTCTTCCATGATCCTGGTTGAGATGAGATAACA
Source organism: Oreohelix idahoensis (assembly GCA_024509875.1). NCBI lineage: Eukaryota > Metazoa > Mollusca > Gastropoda > Stylommatophora > Oreohelicidae > Oreohelix > Oreohelix idahoensis. The sequence goes on from JAMPIV010022831.1 coordinate 69,399, forward strand.
GTTCTGTAAGTACTGTCCCATGTGAATGTACCAATAAAATTCCGACCGATGTATTAAAGCAATCTAATATTACGTCAGTTATTTCCCTTTAAGACACCATGAGTTATTTCTCCTAAGTTTGCGTCTTTTCACCAAAGTTATTAAAAAAGCCGTTTCGATAATAACAGTGCACAAAATGTCAGATGTCTCGTAGTTAAACGTTTGTTGAGTTAGACACCATAATGAGCAAGGTATGCATAAGGTCGATAATGTCCATTTGGTATACGAAACGTAACGAGTCCTTAGAGGTGTCACATGCAAGAAGTGATCTTAATATTCATCATCATCATGAGCTCGGCAATCATTGTTCCTCATAAGACAGCAATGTATGTCTGTGCAATTGTCGCACAAAACCTATGGATCGACTACGTGAATAGAAAGCGGATAAGTTCACATTAATGAATCTTCCATATTCACACCTGCCATGTTGTCAGCCAAGTTTGGGTCTTTGACACATCTAGACAGAACATCGGCTATAACGTTCTGCTGTCCCTTGATCGCTCGAATTTCGAAGTCGTAGGGCTGCAGTGCCATTGCTGTTCTGGCAGCTCTTTCATTTTTAAATTTAGCTGATTGTAGATAAGATAACGCTTGTTGATCCGTCTCGAGGATGAATTTGGCGCCGATTAATGGCGTTGGAGCTTAGCAAAACACCAAACAATTGCTAGCGATTCGCGCTCAACAATGGAGTATTTTTGCTCAGTAGGCGTGAGTTTTCGACTCACGTAGAGTATGGGATGAAGCATATCATCGAAGTTCTGCATAAGAGAACCACCTATCCCAGATCCAGAAGCGTCGAGTCTAAGGATAAAAGGAAATCTAGTATCAGTCAATCTTAAAATTGGTGATCTAGAAAAGGCATACTTAAGCAAATTTAATGAAACATCACAAGAATGGGCCCATACAATCTTGTTAGGAGCGTTCTTTTTTAATAACGAAGACAAAACTAAAGTGATTTCTGACACGTTAGATAAGAACTTCCTGTAAAATCCAATGAGTCCCAAAAGACTACGAACTTGTTTTTTTGTCTTTGGAATTTCAAGATTTAGTATCTTCCAAATGGTGGAATCTTCAGGCTTAAGAAACCCTCCTCCAACCTTATGTCCAAGAAACGAAATTTCGTTGAACCCTACTTGAATCTTAGTTGGTCTCGCAGTAAGGTGATGTTGACGAAGAGTGTTTAGTAAAGATTGAATTCCAAGAAAGTGATCATTCCAAGATTCGTGGAATAGACAGAAATCTTGTATATAGGTGATGATATCATTATGATCAGAAAACATCTTTCTCATCATTCGGACAAACGTCGCTGTGGCGTTAACAAGTCCGAAGCACATATAGTTGAATTGAAATAACCCAAAGGAGTAGCGAAAGCTGTGTAAGGCTTAGCTCTCTCTGATAGTGGGACTTGCCAATATCCTTTTGACAAATCGAATTTGCTGAAAAAGGTGGCTGTAGACCGTCTATTAAGCAAAGAATCTAAAATAGGTAAAGGTTCAGCGTCTGTGATAGTGAAACTATTGAGACGTCTAAAATCTATACCGATTCTAATGGACTTGTCTTTTTTCCTAATGATAACAATAGGAAAACTATATGGTAACTGACAAGCAGAGATTATATCCAATTTGATCATATCCTCTATCTCTTTTTGCACCTGAGATTGAAAGTGCACAGGAATTGGATAATGCTTAAGTTTGATAGGTCTGAGATCAGTAAGCTGAACATCGTGCTCCATGATGTCGGTACGACCCGGAATATCCGTGAGTACGTCAGGAAATGATTGAAGTAAGACAGAAATCTGTTCCTGCTGATGCGGAGCAAGATTTGAAGAAATAGTGACATCTTTCCAAGTTTCAGTAGAGGAAAGTGCCAAAGTGAATAAAGACAAAGGAGTGTCAGGAATGTGAGGTAATTCAGCAAACTCTTCCTGCATGACTGCTACGGAAGAGCGACGATAAACAGATTCGTCGATAGCATCAAAGATCGGTCTGAGATTTTGAGGACGAGAATGGAACTGTTGCAGCATGTTGATATGGAAAGTTTTTTCTTTCTCATTGATAGAAATAATGTAATCAACATCTGACAACCTCTCAATTACAGTAGATGGTCCTCTCCAAGACACTAGCAATTTATTGTCTTTATTTGGTAATAACACATAGGCCTCATCACCTGGCCATAATTGTCGAAACCTTCTGTTCTGGTTAACAAATAATCTAGCCTTATATTTAGCTTTTTCAGACGCCTCCACTGCTATCTGGCATGCGTCAATAATTTTTTTTCTGAGGTTAACCACATATTGGTAGGAGGTTTGAACATCCTCAGGCATGTCAGTTCTAACCAATAGTTGTTTCAAAATGGACATAGGTCCTCTTGGTTTAGCGCTAAAGACTAACTCAAATGGAGCAAATCCTGTATGTTCGTTGGGAATCTCGCGATACACGAACAATGCAACTGGGATAATTCTATCCCAGTCCTGTGGGTATTTCGCAGTGACCTTACCAAGCATCTGTTTTAAAGAACGATTTAGCCTCTCAATTTTACCGTTGGCGATTGGGTGGTCGGTGCTACTTGGCGATCTATCTATCTCAAATTCTTTCATCACTTGACTCATGATGTCAGAGACAAATTGAGTTCCCCGATCTGATATGTTTTCGGGAAAACCCAAACGACTAAAAATTAACATTAATGCGTCAGCAACATCAGTAGTAGATATACTTTTAAGAGGGATGGCCTCGGGCCAACGTGTGCACGTATCAATGCACGTTAGCACATAACCATGGCCTCTTGTCGACATAACTGGAAGTGGTCCGGGACCCAAAGATGCAACAATAGAGAATGCAGTCAGCGACTCATAGCTTGACTGCTTATGTCAGGGTCAGCGAACCAGAGCTGACCAAGACCCTACTCCACCTCCACGTTGTGGTCCTGGAAAAAGGCTGCATCACTGCAGTCTGGCTGAGAGAGTAGGGATCGAAGAGGGAAGGCAAACCCGGTCCCAAAAAATGCCGTGCTGAAGTCGGCTGTGCCGGCCGAAAGGCACAGATATCGCAGCTCCGGCGTAAACAGACACAACGCAACCAACGTCCTTTTCAGGACGAACGAGGAAGAAGAAGAAAGAAGTGGTCCTATTAAATCAATAGCTATCTTTGCGAATGGTCGCACAGAGATGACAGTCGCCTGGAGAGGGGCATCATGCTTGAGGCCTCTTGCTGCCACATCCTGGCATGTCTTACAAGTTCGACAACAGGTATTAACATCATTTGTCACCCCAGGCCAAAAGAAATGAGACAAAACTCTCTGTTTTGTCCTGGCAATCCCTGAATGTCCTGCACAATTAACATCGTGGGCATGACGTAAGACAAATGGTCTAAAATTAGCAGGTACCATAATCTGCTTATGTACTGACATTGCATTTTTAAAATTACGAAGCAAGATACCATTCTTGATCGTATACCAGTGTAATGAATTATCATTATACACCATCATCAGACTTGGCAACCTGGAAATATTTATTTAATGAAACATCATCCTTTTGCATTTTAATGAATGACTCTTTGTCAACAAGCGAAATTTGTAACTCATCATCATCTGTAACCTCTTCATCATTCACCCGGTCAACTTGCGTTTCTTCATTTAAGTGATCACGAGCCTGAGCTCGGGTTGTAACAGAACTTGCAATAACTAAGTGTTGTTACCATTTAAGAATGTCATAATTTGTGCATTCTTGGAGTCCTGGGATGTTTCCCAATATTATCCCAGCAACTGGTGCATTTAACAAATAGGCGAGAGTCCTTCCTTTGAAAAATTGGGTGTCCAGAAAAACTTCTGCTTTCGGATAATATTCGACGGTTCCCACAAATGTTATGCACTTAACCTCCTTGCCTGTGTAATCAGCTTGGTCCACCAATGATCTGCGTACACCAACAGTGGTGCAACCAGTGTCTCTAAGCACTGTCACAAGTTTATTGTTAACAAAACCTTTGTTTAAAACCAAAGACCCTGTACCATATATGAAACCATAACTGATAATGGGTGCCCGCACAGGAGCCTAGGAACACTTTCAAGCTGAAATAAAGCATTACATTCAGTACAATTTGTTTTATTGGACAAGTCAACGCTACAATCATTTGAATGAGATGTAACATTGTTATTTTGGATATTATCAGCAGTATTATTGTTACCCTGATGCATGCTTGAATTTGATCGTTCAGTATTTCTGAAACGACGATAAGTATTGTTTCGCTGAAAGTTTCTGTTGTTATGATTACCATTGTTTTCATAAAATGGTCTATGTCCTCTGTTGAACTGGAAATTGTATCCTCCTCTATGGGATTGGAAATTGTATCCTCCTCTATTGGATTGGAAATTAGATCGTCCTCTATTCCAATCTCTATTAGGTCTAGAGAAGCACTGTTGAGGTACATAATCATCAACATATGAATGGAAATTTCTTTGAGGTTGTTGTGACCTATTACCAAAATTATATCTCTCATAAACAGATCCTGTATTGTGATCTCCATTCAGTCGAAAATTTCTATCAACACTATTAGATCGTGGTCTGTATGTGTTAAAATTCATTGTTCTCGCTGATGCCACTGGCAATGGATCCTTAATATTGGAATTACTTAGGTTTTTAACCAGGGTGTGCAGTTTGAAATTGTCGACCAAGAATTTCAAGTGAAGCCAATGAATCCGGTTTTCTCTCGTGGATATAGGCTAAAAAGTCCTTACTGACTAAGGATAACACTTTGTCTCTCAAAACTAAGTCAGCAAGCTTACCAAAGGTCTTATCAATGCCAGATAACTCGATCCATCTAGCAAAACAAAGTTTGATAGCTGAAATGTACCAAGCAAAATCTTTGGTTGAATCCGGTAAAAGTGACTTAAATTTCAACCTATAACCATCTTCCTCAGGTTGGTACATTTTTAACAATAAAGCTTTTACAGCATTTTAATCATTCCTGGATGAATCATCCATGGTGCAGACAGCCGTGAGAACTTCGCCTGTAAGTAAAAGCATAAATCTACTGGGCCGTGTAGCCTTATCAACGTTGTACTCTTGGCAAACAGTTTGAAACCTGTTTAAAAAATGAGATATATCTTCAAAATTAGGGTTAAATTTGAGCAAATTTAACTAGAAAATAGTTTCATGATCTTTCTTAGCAGCTTCTTCACCTGCAGGATTAACATGTTTATGTTCCAATTTAAGTCTTTCGAGATCAATTTCAGCCATTCTCTGAGCATGGGGTGATTTTTTTCCCTCAAGTTCTTGTTGTGCCTTCTTTTCTGCTAAGGCCAACTCTTCTCTTTTTATCTTTTCCTCATGTTCTTGTTGTGCTTTCTTTTCTGCTAACTCTTCTCTTTTTATCTTTTCCTCATGTTCTCGTTGTGCCTTCTTTTCTGCTAACTCATCTCTTTTTCTCTCTTGTTCTAGAGCTAAGCTCTTTTGTTCTAGAGCTAAGTTTTCTTCTCTTTTCTTTTGTTCCCCGGCGAAAGCTCTTTCTTCCCTCGCTATATCTTCTAACCTTTTAACTTCCTTTGGATATTCAGTCAGAGCAAAGGTTCTTAAAGGTTCCCCCTCCAATGAGAGTTCCTTGCCCATCTTAATGAAATACTCTAGGGTTGCCATATTTCAATATTATTGTAAAGCAAACTTTTCCAATAATATTACAATTAATATATAATTACTCAGTGATTAATAATACCAAAATTATACAATTCTCAATATCAACTTGCAGCACTGAACAATGGATGGTAACATAGGAGCAAAATAGACCAATACAAACAGGATGACATGAAAATAGTAGATTGAGCTAACAGAAGGAAATACAAAAGGGTGAACAAAGGAGTAATATGTGAACTTTATAACAAATGAAAAAAGTAGCTCTATCTACACTTATGACAAGACAAGCACGCTTCTACAACATATAATACATCTAGTAACTCAAAAATAGCAAGATAAGATGAACAAATTTACAAACAACAATGATGAATAAACCAAATGAAAACTACAATGAACTAGACAGAAATAGAATATAGTGAACTCAGTAGCAGCAGTAACACTCAGCGTTGAATCTGCCGGCCCCGCTATCTGAGATAACTACATGCAGTCCCTAAAGAAAGACCAAGAATTCACGACCATGGAAGTGGTATTGTGGAAGTAGTATTGTGAATTCATGGTTCCCGTTCCAACCGCCCACTAACGAACAAACATGTAGTCACACTGAAACACAAAATGCAAACATCAAGAACTCTGCCTAAAAGATTAATACGAAGCCAAACTGCAGGATCATTAAATTACTTATCTTGTATGCAAAAATAAAAAAATCCTCCTGTGTCAATTTCTGAACAGCTAGGAGTAGCGATCCTCTAAGCAGCGACAGAGTTTAGGCTTTCACTTCACGATTCCTCACAACCAAGCAGGCACGCTATTTTGCACGTTGTCCTCTTGAAAAATTACATCGACAAATACTTTAATATACGCCATCATCGAGCAGAAACCATCAAAGTAGCTCCGTATTCTTGGAGACAAATCTTGATTACTTGATAAACTTCACCATCGATCCTCTTCTGAAGCCTGGAAACTTGCAAATTTTCGTGGCAAATACAGTTTATTCACATACGGTCTGTCAGACTCGACTGCAGACGGCAACTCTTGTAGAAATGGCGGCTAGGCATTCTGCCGCACACGTTCAAAAAAATGTCATCAGACTTGAATATTCTTCTTGAGTATTAAATACGCAGTTCAAAGTGGGCACTTCAGATCCCCGGCTCCGGATGGTTCCTGTGGCCAAGATCACTTCTAGGGGTAGTAGACGTATCAGACAACGAAACAAGCCAACGTCAATCATAATTATCTGAGCCACAACGGACGAAGTGGACGGTATACATTTTTATTAAGACTTGAAACGCAGCTCCAAGTTCAATACAGTTCAGGCCAATATACAATGGCATATAATATGCAGTCGTTGATATAACTCTAGGCAGTCCGTTCATGTCTGGAACGCTGTCCTTTTCATTTTCAATATTTTAAATATATATTCACACTCGACACTGAGAAACTATACTCCCTATAAATGCAGATAACTAGATATACCTCACAGAAGATCTTGATGTATTCGTGATGGAATAGCTCAGGGATATACACTGAAAGTCAGGAGCATACACACATGCGTCCACTCGCCAATAAAACACAATGGTAGAAGACCACCAGCAGATGCGAAGATAATTTATGCACAGAACTGGCGTCTGCTTATCGTACTGTATCGGTATGACGTCATATCCCTTTACGGCGTAATTCCGTAAAAGATATAATAAATAGAGTCTTGTCTAGCTCAATATAAGGCTCACAATATATGTGTCGATTTCAATCGTAACAACTACAGTATTATACCACAAGACCTATTGAATGTTTGGGAATTTGTTATATGTTTGCCGCCAATTTATATTTGACTTTTGTAGGTATATTATATGTCTGTCTAGTTTCTGTTTCATTTTTTAAATGATGTTATATGTTTGCCTGTCTCATTTCCCTGCCTACATTGTTATATCATAAGACTCACTGACTTGTTTTGAAGGTTTGTTATAATGTCTGTTTGTCTTATTTCCTGGACTTCATCATTATGTGACAAGACGGTTACGTGTTCTTATGGTTAGTTAAATATTTTTGAGTTTTTCGTTGACAACATTAGGATGTCACAAGACTCACTGACTTTTTTAGCAGATGATACTTTTTTTCAATCATTCAGAATCACGAATGTTAACGTAAATTTGTGTTTCCTTCCTACGAGCACCTTGTTCTTATTTCTTGGGTTATTCTCTGTTCTATTAGCCCTAATACGTCCATGTTTATAAGTTCGTGTTAGGAAGTTTCATGGCATATGTTCAACATGACCTCTTCGTCTTCTTCGTTCAATTGGTTTGATTTGATTTTAAGAACTATCTTCATTGCACACGGACAACTCCAACAGTGCTCCGATCTCCTCCCTTAGATCACACAAGGAGGATCTCAGCACAGCGCACAAACTCCATAGCACCGGCGAGGATCCCAATGGAAGTATACAGGAATCACACATTCTATAAATATTTTTGTGGCGGGTAGGTTTTCCTAATTTTATAAATTTTGCCAGGGCAGCGTCCGTATGGCCTACTCTTTACGATTTCCAACTGCTGTCTGGTACTTAACTTGCGCAACATACGGGACCTCCAATTTTGTTTTGCCCTTATTCGAGAAGGCTATGCATCCGATCTCACTACCCAGGAGACCGGGGGGGGGGGTTGGGGGGGGGGGGGGGAGAGAGAGAGTAAGACATCATTAGGACCACTGGTTCTGAAATAAATTTCCATAAATGCTATTCCCTCTACTGGGAATCCGAGGCGGACGTTACACCTCTTAGCCACTCCAACCCCGCTTCGTACACTTTCAGACGTCAACTTGAATACGTTCAAAGAAAGCAGCGGTAAGCCTGAGGTTGCTAGTAGAGTTTCTTTCCGGGAATGGTACTGAAGACGGCCAAATGCGCTTTCTCTCTTCCTCATATGTGTGACGGTATTACCTCCCCTGCTTTGCAGTAGTGGTCCAACAGTGGCCCAAACTCAAGAGTATCTCTTATAGGCTTCAATGGAGTCTATCTTTACACAAGATTACTTTTGGCAGAAATGTAGATAAAAGAGTAGTAAAGCTTCTATCACATGGGAGTCTTCACAAGATATTCAGATAAGCGAAAACAATGCTGGCTGTTGCTGAGCACGTTAATTCTGTAATCTGTCGACAACTTTTGTGAAGAATTTAAGCAATGGTTTATCCTAGCTCGTTAAGCCCCCACCCCTGAGTTAATCAGTGGAATTATTATTATAATATAGCTCTGTTTAGAGTGTGTGTTTAGTAGCTTTGACTGAGACAAACATGTAGTGCATTTAAATTGATTAAATCCAAATTAAATTCGTATAATTACAAATAACAAAATTTAATAATCACTTTAAGTTTAACCGTTTAAAACAAAGGAATAATAAAGCGTAGACCGCTTGTCACTTCTTGTGCCAGAAATGGTCCTTTTTGCTGGTACCACCAATAAGCCAATCTTGGCTACAGACTTGTTGCTCAGATGAATAAAAGAGACGAGTCAGTCTCTTATACGCGTCTGGGGGTCTTTAATTTTACCATAGATTCCCTCTCCGACTCCGTGTGTTTCTTCGGTTTCCTAGTCCCGGTGTTCCTTATTAAAATGTAGAGATTTCCTGTGCTTTGTAAGTCTTATTTAGTTCTCCAATAAAAGGTCCGGTTAACAAAAAGGAATTATGAATCTAGTCTTCACTCTGGCGAGATCTGATGTTGTCTTGGCGAGCGTGAAATTCACAGTGAAATAAAACTGCGAAATGGTCAGACTATATTCCTATCTTACAACGCCTTCGTTTGTTATGGAGTTAAATAAACGCTCCAATCATATTCAAACAGGTCGGGTGTGGTACTTTCAAAATATTTCCGATATGGAAAAATTTTGCAACGGTCACGTCTCAGTTGCTCATCGCAAGCTAGGATAAACATTAGCTGCAAGGAGTGTCACAAATGTTTGAACATACAAACTACTTGCTCCTTAGCCGATAATGAGAAGAAATTGGTACTTTTAAACGTACACAATTAAAAATCAGTACCACAAATGTACCGATACTGCCGAAGAGAAACAAAGATTAAGAGGTCGTCCATTTCGTCACAATATGTTTGGCACCTTTGAAGTAAATGTTCAGTAGTAGTTTTATCGATGCCACAATTACATTCATCAGTAGTTCCTATCTTTAGCTTGTTGAATATATGGTATCCCAGTCTGTTGTGGGCTGTGGTCAGTGCGGAGTTTGAAAATGTCTTAACTGGCGCCACATTCATCCTGTCAATACTGCAACTTTCTTTTCACTGTAGCTGACAGTAGAATGCCGTGAGCGCCATTTTTGTAAAAACGTTTGGTAGAGCATTAATTTCATCCTTTTTAAACAATAGGGATTGTATCACATTTTACTATACGGTCGGCCATCTTGTAGCAAACAGGGTTAGGGTTATGGTTCTTCTTCTTCTTTGATCCTTAGCAGCAAACTGTCAAAGGAGTCAGTGGCCATCATGCCTGGTGGCGTCTTGTAGGGCAACTACAAACTGCTTCCACTTTACTCGGTCGGCGGCCGTCCTTCGTGCAGTGCCCCAGCTCTGGATCATTCTTTGCATCTCGGCCTCCCCAGTTCTTCGCCAAGTTGTTTTTTGGTCGGCCTCTCTTTCGCTTTCCTTCGGGGGTCCATAGGATAGCTGTTCTTGTGATGACATCGGGGTCTAAAGGTTATGGTTACATTTGGTCAATTACGTCAGCGGTTTGTGATAGTGAAGTAAATTAAGAGTGTTACAGTATTAAACTTAGAGAGAATCTCTTAGAAGCTTTACGGCTTTCTTTATGAGATGGAAAAGCGTCTGGACCTGATGGCATTCCAGCAGAGCCCATCAAAGCAGATATCGACACGGCTACAGAGATGTTACATAAATTACTTGGTAAAGTCTGGGAAAAGGAAGAGATACCAGCAGAATGGAAGGAAGGATATCTGGTTAAGTTGCCCAAGAAGGGAAATTTACAAGAGTGCACAAATTATAGAGGAATAATGTTACTTTCAGTGCCAGGAAAAGTATTAAACAGGATTATCCTTGAAAGATTAAAAGAGTCCATAGACAAGAAACTTAGAGATGAACAAGCAGGTTTTCGACAAAACAGATCCTGTACAGACCAGATAGCCACATTGAGAATAATATTTGAACAAAGTCTGGAATGGAATTCACCACTATACATTGGATTTGTGGACTATGAAAAGGCATTTGACAGTAATAATAATAATAATAATAGCCCCTTCAGTCATAACTGACTATGGGAATGCGCCCCTGAGGTGGCAGCCCTCAGCTGCTTATTTTCCTGGTGCTCCTTTCGACATTTGACAGTGTAGACAGAGAATCACTTTGGAAATTGATGAGGCATTATGGAGTTCCCCTGAAGATCATTAATTTAATAAAGAAAACATATGAAGACATGACATGCAGAGTTCTTCATGAAGGACAGCTTACATAACCGTTTGGGATAAGAACAGGAGTGCGACAGGGATGCCTCTTGTCTCCATTTCTTTTCTTACTAGCAATAGACTCGGTTACGAGAACATCGACAACACACAACAGAAATGGAATCCAGTGGACTCTGACTAAGCAGTTGGATGATCTGGATTTTGCTGATGACTTAGCTCTTCTGTCCCAAAACCGTAATCAGATGCAGGACAAATTGAAAACACTCGATGAGAGGTCACAGCAATTGGGTCTGAAAATACACAGGGAAAAGACAAAGATAATGAGAATAAATGCAGGTAATGATAACAGGGTTGAACTTGAAGAAGCACCAATACAAGATGTAGAATCGTACACATATCTTGGCAGCAATATAGACAAAGTTGGAGGGACAGACAGTGATATCAAAATAAGAATACAAAAAGCAAGAGGAGCTTTCATTGCATTGGGAAATATATGGAGATCAAGAGAAATCGGATCCAACACGAAAATAAGAATCTTCAACTCAAATGTGAAGTCAGTCCTATTGTATGGCTCTGAGACATGGAGAACAACAAAGACAACAACCAAAAAGCTACAGACTTTCATAAATGGGTGCTTGCGTAGAATAGAGGGATTAAAATGGTATGACAAGGTTACCAACGTGGAACTGATGACAAGAACTAGACAAGTGCCAGTGGAACAAGAGATGAGAAGAAGACGATGGCGATGGATAGGACACACATTGAGGAAACCTGTTGATAGCATTACAAGGCAGTCCTTGTTCTGGAATCCCCAGGGCAAGAGAAGCAGAGGTAGACCAAGAAGCACATGGAGAAGAGAGCTGGGAACAGAGGTGAAAATGATAAGGAGAACGTGGAAAGAACTTGAGATGATGGCACGTGACAAGAGGACTTGGCATGTGTGTGTTGAAGGCCTATGCTCCTTTGGGAGTGGAGGGTTATGATTAGAGAGAATACATTAAAGGGTTTAGCGTTAAGATTTAGGGGTTGAGTTAGATATAAAAATAGCCGCTAGTCTAAACCCTGTTTGTGACAAGATGGCCGACCGTACAGTGAAATCTGATGCAGCTACAATTAGTTTCAAAGCTAGATCAAAGTGAAAAGTGAATTTAAATTATATCAGAACAGTACAGAGGTAGTGGAAGAGCCAACCATGGGAAATTTTAAAGTAGTACTAGGTCTCGTTCTGGCGTCGTCGTCCCCCATTTCTTCGTGCCGTATTGTACTGTGCTCTTACGAGGTTTGATTTCATACTAGTAAGTTGGATGACTCTATAAGTTTTCACTAATTGTTTTAAAATCTCAGCGATGAACCCTATGGGTAATAGAAGGGGCAGATTAACGTACTTTTAAAAAAAAAATGACAGTTATGATAATTAGCAAAGCAGAAGATAAGCCTACGTTAAAGATAAGAATAAATGGGAAAATCCTGGAACAAGTCAAGAGTTTCTCATATCTTAGTCATATAATAACAGTAGTTGGCAGATGTGAAACAGAAATCAAGAAGAGAATAGAAATGGCTAAATCTACATTTAACAACATGAGACAGATACTAACATCTAAACAATTAACTCACAAATTCCAACTGAGAATCAGCAAATGCTATATATATATATATATATATATATATATATATATATATATATATATATATATATATATATATATATATATATATATATATATATATTCTCCATTATTGTATTGTGTAGAAACATGGACAATGAACAACCAATTAGAGGAAAGAATTGAGGCCTTTGAGATGTTGATATATAGAAGTATGGGGCACGTCTCATGGAAAGAGAAGAAAACAAATAAAGAGTTCTTAGAAAATCTAGGAATGAAAAGAAAATTAATGAAGGAGATCAAAATTAGACAGCTAAAATATTTTGCCCATGTAGAAAGACATAACACCGGACACTGAAGGCCATAATTGAAGAAAGAGTTGAAGGCAAACGTGCAAGAGGAAGCCAGCGGCTATAAGTGGGAAGGTAACATCAAGAGATGGACAGGAAAGAGTCGGTCAGAGTGTGTACTATCGTAACAAGAGACAGCCTATCTGTCAGAGTGTACTATCGTGACAAGAGACAGCCTATCTGTCAGAGTGTACTATCGTGACAAGAGACAGCCTATCTGTCAGAGTGTACTATCGTGACAAGAGACAGCCTATCTGTCAGAGTGTACTATCGTGACAAGAGACAGCCTATCTGTCAGAGTGTGTACTATCGTGACAAGAGACAGCCTATCTGTCAGAGTGTGTACTTTCGCGACAAGAGACAGCCTATCTGTCAGAGTGTGTACTATCGTGACAAGAGACAGCCTATCTGTCAGAGTGTGTACTATCGTGACAAGAGAAGCCTATCTGTCAGAGTGTGTACTATCGTGACAAGAGACAGCCTATCTGTCAGAGTGTGTACTGTCGTGACAAGAGACAGCATATCTGTCAGAGTGTGTACTATCGTGACAAGAGACAGCCTATCTGTCAGAGTGTACTATCGTGACAAGAGACAGCCTATCTGTCAGAGTGTACTATCGTGACAAGAGACAGCCTATCTGTCAGAGTGTGTACTGTCGTGACAAGAGACAGCCTATCTGTCAGAGTGTACTATCGTGACAAGAGACAGCCTATCTGTCAGAGTGTGTACTGTCGTGACAAGAGATAGCCTATCTTCGATGTGAAGGTGGCAACTGATGATTATGATCTACAGCAGTGTTTCCCAAACATTTTCGGGTCACTGTCCACTTGGCTCCCAGAGCACATTCCCAGCACACCCTTCAAAGTTCCAGCATTACATAAAAAATAGTACCGTTGGTGTCGTGAAATATTCTAATCCACATATATAAAGTATCAGGTAAATATAAAGCCTAACAAATACATATAATAAAGAAAAGAGAAATGGTAAAAGAAACAGTGCTGTCACAATGACAGTACTCGAAATCCCCTTTGTTTTATGCTTCGTCTGCAAATTGTAACGTTTCCACGTTAAATATAAGCCACTGCATAAATACAAGCGTTTCCAAAACACATTAAAACGGGTATTGCATTTCTAAGAAAAACATTGAGAGGCACACTGCGTAATGACCTAAATTAATCCTAACATTAATTATACTACGTTACCAAAACGAACGAACAGATGGACTCAAATAGAAAGAAGGGAGGGCTGAAAATCAGGAACGCATGCAAAATTAAACACGCGTCTCGCTATTAATGCCACCCCCAACAAGCGTAACGCGATACACAATTACTACTATCACGCGTGTAAGGCCACATGCACTAACTTTTTTTCAGACGGACAGTGATAAAAACACTAACTTTCCCAGAGTTAGGTTTTAAAATCCTGAAAAACGCTTATTAGAAAAGATAACATTAGATGGGTTTACGTTTGAAAACATTACAGTACCCAGACAGCACATCTTCGAAACAGGAGGTAGAAGAAATTGCATATTTTGAACGCAGCCACTTAGCTCTTTTAAATTTGTATATTTGGGTTCCTTAGGGCTTGCTGACAAAGAATATGTAAAACGTTACGCAAATAGTCTAGGAATTAATAAATTATAACCAAAATAAAATAGTGGGGATGCCTGACAGCATGAAATCATTTCTGCTCATAAAATTTTTTTATAACGTGTTTGAAAAAACCTTACGTTAAGGAAATAGCCTACCACGTTAACTCCTAATTGATTGGAGCGCAACAAATATAAGACTAAACACGATTGGTCGGGCTATAAATACTATCTTGCGTTGTTATGGGAAACGAATAGAAGGGGTATTTTTTTTTAAAAGATGTGGAGACGTGGTTTCATTGGTTAGAGCTGCGAATATACACAATTCAGAGCGTTAGTTCGAGACCACTAGTTCAAATAAGCTTGATGAAGCAACAGTGCGTTGAAGCCAGCTCATATTTTTGCTAAATAAAAGCCTGGAACATAAGCAGATGGGAATTTGTGCCAGTATTTGTGCCAGAATTCATTGCTAGTCAACGTATCTGTGTATTTCCATGAATTGTGGTAGGTTTGAAATATTCAATATCTTTTAATGAAAATTGAATGTAAATTGTTAATTTATGCCTGTATATATGTGTAGTTCAGTAGCGAACATGAGGAAAAGCCTATAATGCTCCAGCCTGAACAGAAGGTGTCGGAGGAAAGTAAAACGGCATGGAATGGCCAAACAGTACACTGACACCTAGATTATTGATTAGACAGAAATAATGCTGGAATTGCAGAGGCGTAGTAACCATTAGGGAGGGAAATACTGGTATAAAGTATTTCAGATGAAGCTGACAGTTGGCCTAACGCTCTGAACTCAATGTTTGTGATGTATTGTGCTCAGTGTAGAACTAGAGTATCAATTAGTTATGAAGTAGAAGGTACATCCTTCTTGTTTTCAGGGACTGTGGTCTTAACGTTATTGAGCAGCACCTGGTCAGAGCTTTGCTGAATCCAGAGTCGGACAGCATACTCCTTGGTCCATTTAGCTATCAGTGAGGTGTCTCCAGAGCCCAGGGGAGAAATCGGCAGAGGAGTCTTTTCCTGCCGCCATCACGCAAGATAAGCTGATGTGGCCAGCTGAGCTCAAAATTATGTACCCCCCCATCTTAAAATGACAGTCAAAATACAATTAAGTAAATTGTTTTAATATCAGGAACTGAGAACATCTCCAATACTAGTTCCAATAAAGACAAACTATTGAAGTCATGATGACAAATACCAACAGAGCTTGAAAAAAAACAAAACCAGTATTACCTCATATTACTACTACACAACTGACACACATAGGACTATTAAAAATAGATGTCTACTAATATGAGATGGACATTCTGTACATTATAACTTGTAATTAAAATTGGTTATACGCTTGGCTGTTTTGAAACTTTTCCCTTGTTTATTAACGTATCACGGATATCACGTTATCAGTAACTCACTTAAATACTGAGACAATCAAATCTACAACAAACCTAACTTGGTCCTTTTTAAACACCTGCAGATATCTAACTTCGTCAGGTGCCAGCGAAAAGTACACTCGGGCATACCTTGCTAGTGGACACAAGCCGATATTAAACTGGTTAACACTATTTAGCATTGGTTGACACCTTCCAATAGATGCTGATTAAATGTTAGTGTTTACAGCGAAGCTGTGATATCTGCGCCTTTCGGCCGACACATCCGACTTCAGCACGGCATTTTTTTGGGACCGGGTTTGCCTACTCTCTTCGATCCCTACTCTCTCAGCCAGACTGCAGTGATGCAGCCTGTTTCCAGGACCACCACGTGGAGGTGGAGTAGGGTCTTGGTCAGCTCTGGTTCGCTGACCCTGACGCAAGCAGTCAAGCTATGGGTCGCTGACTGCATTCTCTATTGCTGCGTCTTTGGGTCCCCCTCCTGGGTAGTGAGATCGGATGTCTAGTCTTCTCGGATAAGGGTGAAAAATGTTAAAAATCTCTCGGCAGTTAGAAATCGTAAAGAGTAGGCCATACAGACGCTGCCCTGGCAACATTTACAAAATTAGGAAAATCTATCCTCCACAAAAATATTTATAGAATATGTGATTCCTGTATATTTCAATTGGGATCTTCGCCGGTGCTACGGAGTTCGTGCGCTGTACTGAGATCCTCCTTGTATGATCTAAGGGATGAGATCGGAGCACCAATGGAGTTGTTTGCGTGCTATGATGATGGTCCTTAAAACCGAAAAACCAATCCAAATCAAATTTTCTTGTTAGTTTCTCTTTCTCCGGAGTTGACCGAGTGCACAATGTTATCCTTCACGCTCACTTTCGTAGCAGACGATTACGTTAAAATTTATGACCAGCGATGATTACCTGAGCTCAGGATTGCAAAAACAGATGAAATTGTGTCTTGCTTAATGACACCTAGTAATTCAACCATTGATGTTGGCTCTCCAATTCACAACCTCTTTTTTCCCTTACTAACACTTCTACGCAATATTTGAATAGGACAGTACAGTTAATGACTAAATATTCACAGTACTCCCCCTTGACAATCTACTCGTACCCTCTGGTACCTATTCCCCAGGTTTGGAACCTCTGCTATTAGGTGTATGAGAAACTGGGACGAGCAAAGTTAGGGTTAAGCGGTGGGCTACAGTTTGTTCACGCTACGTACTCCTTTTAAGCACTCACACCAGGGCCATGTATTATCAAACTGTTTTTACATGTAAGAGTTATATTAAGTAATATTGTTAAATTTAGCTTGATAAATCCTCAACAAACTCCTTTTTACTAAACGCCCCCGTTTCCCTTATCGCCCCTGGGATCCTCCCAACGCCAAAGGTCGGTACTGCCCACTGTGAGAACCCCTGATCTACAGTGCTACAGAATGCAATAAAATAAATGTGAATACATATTATAATATTCGTGACAATTCTCTTTACACTTTGTTGCAATCATTATGCCTCAGATCCCTGAGAAGTATAGGCCACACTTATTTCTCAGTTCAAATACAAACGGCGTGTGTACAAAATGATGCAGATCAATGAGAGGAAACTCAAACAGATTCATTCAAAGGTAAGTCTGGATTCAGAGTTCTAGTAATTGAGAAAACTTCCAGTGACTTTTTAATGTCTCTTTCATTTATAACCCTACTGCTCTGTATGGAGCACATGCTGTCAACAAATAAATGTTAAGTCTTCCTATCCTGTGCTAACCATTCTATATCTTTCTATCACTTCTTTATCTTCTTTATCATCATCATCATCATCACCACAACAGTCATCATCATCATTTTCATCATCACATCACCACCACAATCATCATCACCACATCACAGTCATTACTTCACCACCACCGCAATCATCATCATCACATCAGCACCACAATCATCTTCATCACATCACCACCACCACCACAGTCATCATCATCACCATCACATCACCACAATCATCAGATCACCATCATTATAATCAACACATCACCACCACCACTATCAGCATCATCACAACGCCACAATCGTCGCATGACCACCACCACAGTCTTCATCATCCCCACAATCATCATCATCACATCTCCACCATCATCACCACTACAATCATCATCATCACATAACACAATCATCACATCACCAACACCACCAAAATCACCCTCATCGTCACCACGACCACAATCATCATCATCACCACCACCACAATCATCATCACATCACCACCACCACAATCATCACCACAATCCCTATCATCATCATTTTCCTTTGCACTCCTTACAGAGCATGGAGCTCGTCCACTTGCAAGAAGCCTGCATGAAGCAGGCACACATTCTTGTAGTGGTGGCTTCTGTGAAAATTTGCTTTACAGGAAGAGGTTGCCTGCCCCATCCTCAACCTCATATTAATCACCTGATGCCTGATGTTGCAGTAGTCCTATTTTTTTTAGTCTCTGAAGAGACCCCTGGTAAACTACACGCATTTTTTTTTTATTCCTAATTCTGGCAATATCTTAATTTATTATCCTGTTTTTTTTTCTCACTTTAGACCAAACTGAAAACTTTCATGGACTTAGTTCGCAATGGCAGCACTGAAAAGATGAACAAGCTGACAATGAAGGGTTTAGATCCAAATTTTCATGATCATGACAATGGAGGTAACTTTTTCACTCTTTCTA
This sequence comes from Oreohelix idahoensis, assembly GCA_024509875.1. Lineage (NCBI taxonomy): Eukaryota > Metazoa > Mollusca > Gastropoda > Stylommatophora > Oreohelicidae > Oreohelix > Oreohelix idahoensis. Next base: position 88,127 of record JAMPIV010022831.1, read on the forward strand.
GAGTGAATGTTGTTTACTAGCTATTTTCAGTTATGGGCATGGGTAGTATCATTTTCATTTATAGCCAGGGTGTGGAGTGAGCGTCTTCGCGGAGTCTGGATTTTTTTTAAAGTGGAGTCAGAGTTGGTAAAAAAAATGTCTGGACTCCGACATCGAAGTTTATGCCACATGACCAGTAAAAAACTGTAGTTGGAGTCGGATTTGGAACATTTGTTTTGGCCGCCTCCACAACACTGTATATCGCTCACATACTAATTGTCTGTATCCTGTAACGAACATGAAAAAATCCCGCCAGCTTTTCAGTAAAATATGAAACAGTTTATATGCTATAACTTACATGTGAAAAACTGTAGCTATTTTCTTGTTTTTTTATTTGTCGTTCTCTGTCCTTCAGTATGACTAACTTGACATTTCAGTTGAAGATTCTGATTCTTGCGATGGCCTTTATTATCTCTTAAGTTATGTTTGACACTAATTTAACATCTTGACTCGCCACTTTTTTATGGTGACTTTCATTAAATGTATTCTTTCGGTTATAATTTTTGTAACCTTAATATTTCATTTTCTTTCCCCCAGAAACTCCTTTAACTGTTGCAGTGACCTTGGGTAGGTCAAAATGTCGTGAGGTCATTATAACTCTGGTCGGTGGAGGTGCTCACCTTGACTTTAGAAACAGACAAGGTCTGACAGGACTTCATCGAGCGGCCATTGTTGGCAATGCTGAAGCTATAAGGGTAACATTCCATGTGTTGTCATTACATTACATTTAAAGTGTAGTTATATTTGAGTTTTTGATATTTTCCACTTTAACATTGGACATATTAGATAGAGTGCAACACTTTAACATTGGACATATTAGATAAGAGTGCAACACTTTAACATTGGACATATTAGATGGAGTGCAACACTTTAACATTGGACATATTTGATAAAGTGTCTCTTTCCACTTTAAAATTAGAAGTTTTATTTTATCTTATGCCATGTTTCCCCCTTAATATTGGACATATTTGATAGAGTGTCACTTTCCACTTTAACTTTGGACATATTGGATACAAATATCATTTTCCACTTTAACATTGGACATTTTAGATACAAGTATCATTTTCCACTTTAACATTGGACATTTTAGATACAAGTATCATTTTCCACTTTAACATTGGACATTTTAGATACAAATATCATTTTCCACTTTAACATTGGACATTTTAGATACAAGTATCATTTTCCACTTTAACATTGGACATTTTAGATACAAGTATCATTTTCCACTTTAACATTGGTAGAGTGTATTTTTTCCATTAACTGTTTCCTTCTAAGTAAATGGTACTGGAGATGCATGCTAACTGTCATCATCATGTAACTGTTGTTGATCAATAATTCCTGTTTTGGGCTCTCTTTTTAAGCTTTGCCATGAAATTGCTCGCCTGCATATTCTGGGAGCCCGAAAGGGGAGCAAAGAATACTGACACTATAACCTGCCTAGTATGTCATATAAGACAACTAGGAAGGTTGGGCATGGAGACAGCTACCCTATCCTGAATAAATTTTCATCTACAAAAATCCTCAACTACAGTATGGACACGTCAGCTAACAAAAATAATTACACTCATCCATCCAAAACAGATGAACGTCCTGTGGTATATAGGTCATGGCCCACCCCAGAGATTAAACTCATCCATCCAAAACATGAAAGTCCTGTGGTATATAGGTCATGGCCCAACCCAGAGAAAGCCACAAGAAGTCTAGGTCTGACTCATTTTTTTTCTTCTAGGATAATTTCCAGATTTAGCACCTGGAACTTTTAGAAAGTTATGAAGAAGAGGAATGGAGGTGGACACGAAAGGGGTAAAGATGACATGGAGAGACTTTGAATGGATGGCACAGGACAGGAGGCTTGGTGTGTTTTTGTTGAGGGTCTATGCTGCATAGAAAGGTTTTGATGATGATGAAGAAGTTATGGTTACTTCGGCTTCCACTGTTCTCATCCAGACTCTTTGGCCTCACTACTCTTGTTTTCCCCTGTGAGTTCCAGTAGAAGGCATGTCAGGCTACACAGATTTTAGCATTAAATAACAGTAACAGATATTTAGATGCAGCTTAAGATAACAGACATCTAGATGTAGTCTTCAAAGCATGTATACGCTGCTAAGATAGCACAGTCTACACTGGCTTGGCCATGTCTGCTGCATGGAAGATGCTCATATCTCCAAAGATATTTTCTATGGACAACTAGCAGATGGCAAAAGAATAGCCGGGCTACCAGAGCTGAAGTTCAAGGATGTGTGCAAGAGAGACATGAAGGCACTGGACATAAATTCAGCGATCTGGAAGGATGAAGCTGCAGATTTCACCAAGTGGTGATGCTCCCTGCAGCGCCACCTCAGATTGGGTGAAAAGAAGCTCTCACAACAAGCAGAAGAGAGCAGAACTGGCCAAAAGGAACACCAGGAAAAAGCAGCTGAGGGCTATCACCTCAGGGGCACATTCCCATAGTCAGTTATGGCTGAAGAGGGCTACTACTACATATGTAATATACAATAATAGACATCTACATGCAGCATACACTAAAAGACATCTGATGATAGGAAACTCTATACAGAGCATTACAACAGGAGGTAATCTGATCATCAGAAGTAGGCCCCCTGTCAGACAAGTGCTTCTGTCCTTTTTTCTCCTTTACATTCTAAGGTGAGGCGGGCTCAGGCCCACTAAGTCATGACTGTGGCGTGAGGTTTAGGGTCAGTATAGTACTGACAATTACAGAAATAGAATTTCTGCAGAAAATGGTGAAGTCCCAGTGTCTGAGAGAACTACTGGTATCACAAATTAGTTACGGCTGTGAATGTTCTGATCTCGAAAAATTAGTAGAGAGGAGACCGACATAACTTGCCACCTCCGCTGTGTAACTAACTGTGATATTACGACAAGGAAACAGATTTTACTTAACAATGATAAAATTGACAAGTCTTCAAATACAATTTCCTTATTATTTATTTAGTATATACACTATCTACTCTTTTGCTGAAGGGTGAATGTTGAAAAATGGAACGTAATGAATTTGTAAGTTTACATATGATTTACAAATATTTATATTTATATAGATATGTAAATATATTACAACAAGTTTTCCAATTATAGGAACAAAAATTATATCAGCTGTGCTGTTATTCAATTATAGTACATGTATCAGCTGTGCTGTTAATTACGTATAATTTATCAGCTATAATCTTATTATTGTCTCTTGCTACGCTAATTCACTTTCTCGTCACTGACACTAGCTTTTGCTCACAATGCTGACAGAAATGGTACTAATGTGTACTCATCTCTTAAAAGGTCTGTCCTTCTTGGTTTGGTTGACACAAAACACCCGCTGATGGTCGTTTCGTTAGTCCACCCAAGACTGAGGGGGACTAAAGAGGTTGATCCTGTGCAATCACTGTGCTCCTGCGACGTTCCAGGCAGCTGGATTGACACGACATACGACCTCAGGTTTGATGACACGAATAAAATCCTCTAAGATTCAAACAGGCCAGTTTTTTTTGACTCGACTTAGCGAAGCAGGCTGCAGGTCGATGCCCTCAGGTAAGTTATAAATCAAAGCTGACAGCTCCTCTCTTCAGTCGGTCATCTCTGGCTTTGTGTTCGGGGTTGCGTGTTTAGCATAAAATCTCGCCCGATTATATAGGCAGGTAAAATAACTTCTACTGTTAAAGGAACGCGTTTGGTTGGTTCCTGGCGGAGCAAGCTGATTGGTTTCCTGCAGTTTCGTCTTTTGCTCGTACAGCCTAATTTTATTCAGTTTTCTTCCGCCATCTTGCGTGAACAAGATGGCCACGACCCACATCCGAAAAAAATAGGGCTTAAGTTTTTCATGGCGTAACTTCAGGTAATTTATTCCGGCTCAGCAACTGTGCGTTGATTGGCTGGGGCAAATTTGTATCCCGACATAATGATTTAACAAAGTAGTGGGGTTACACACATTCGTTTCACGACAATGACTCCAAAGTGTTAGCCTCCTGTTGTTTTTTTCTCAGTCCGAATTGAATTGAACCCAATCCACCCTGGTTGAGACTCTTAAAATATTAGACATCTAGATGTAGCCTACAATAACAGGCATCTAAGGGTGAAGCCTAAATTAATATACCTCTAGATTTAGCCTAAAATAATAGACATCTTTATGTGGCCTAAAAAAAAAGACATCTAGGCTTAGCCTTAAAGTAACTGGCATTGGGAAAATCTGTGATTTATTAAGTCAGTTTTATACAGTATCAAATGAATGTTATGCACTGTGTGTGTTTGTGTATTACATGCACCACCCAAGATGTCTGAGTAAAAGTGTTTGTATTGGTTTGTGCACAGACTATGTTGGACTTGGGTGCATCTCCAGACTGGAAGGATGCTCGGGACTTGACCCCTCTCTACTACAGCGTGTCAAACGATGACTCGGTTCAGGAGTGTACACTTATGCTCCTTCATGAAAGAGCACGCATTGGTGTCTGCGATGAACATGGGTGGTATGAAATTCATCAGGTAAACATGATTATTTTTCTGTGTTTACACACACATTCATGCACACACACACAAGCAAAAATAATGCATTCACACATGCATGCACAGATACAAAGAAAAAACAACACACATGCATGCACACACACATACACACATGTGTGCACACAAGCAGACAAAGAAAAAACACACACAGATATATGTATCATCATCATCAACAATACCTGTCAGCTCCTCGTGTCACAGAGGTCTTCCAAAAACACAAAGTAAGCCCTCTTGTTCTTTGCTATCCTCTTCTTTATTTCTTTTATTTCTATCTCCAGTTCTGTTTTCCATCTATTTGTTTTTTGGTCTCCCTCCATTTCTTTTACCCTGTGGATTCCAGAACAGAGACTGCCTTGTCAAGCTATCAGCTGATTTTCTTAATATATGTCCTACCCAGCTCCACCGTTAACTCTTTCTCTCTTCTTTTACTGGTGTATGTCTAATTCTTTCCATCAGTTCCGCATTAGTGATCTTGTCATCAGTTCCGCATTAGTGATCTTGTTATCAGTTTCTCATTAGTGATCTGGTCATCAGTTCAATATTAGTGATCTGGTCATCAGTTCCACATTAGTGATATTGTCATCAGTACCTCATTAGTGATCATGTCATCAGTTCCACATTAGTGATATTGTCATCAGTACCTCATTAGTGATCATGTCATCAGTTCCACATTATTGATCTTGTCATCAGTTCCTCATTAGTGATCATGTCATCAGTTCCACATTATTGATCTTGTCATCAGTTCTGCATTAGTGATCTTGTCATCAGTTCCACATTAGTGATCTTGTCATCAGTTCCTCATTAGTGATCATGTCATCAGTTCCACATTATTGATCTTGTCATCAGTTCCACATTAGTGATCTTGTCATCAGTTCCTCATTAGTGATCTTGTATCAGTTCCTCATTACTGATCTTGTCATCAGTTCCTCATTAGTGATCTTGTCATCAGTTCCGCATTAGTGATCTTGTCATCAGTTCAATATTAGTGATCTGGTCATCAGTTCCACATTAGTGATCTTGTCATCAGTTCCACATTAGTGATCTGGTCATCAATTCCACATTATTGATCTTGTCATCAGCTCCACATTAGTGATCTTGTCATCAGTTCCACATTAGTGATCTGGCCATCAGTTCCACATTAGTGATCTGGCCATCAGTTCCACATTAGTGATCTGGTCATCAATTCCACATTAGTGATCTTGTTATCAGTTCAATATTAGTGATCTGGTCATCAGTTCCACATTAGTGATCTTGTCATCAGCTCCACATTAGTGATCTTGTCATCAGTTCCACATTAGTGATCTTGTCATCAGTTCCACATTAGTGATCTGGTCATCAGTTCCACATTAGTGATCTGGTCATCAATTCCACATTAGTGATCTTGTTATCAGTTTCTCATTAGTTATCTGGTCATCAGTTCAATATTAGTGATCTTGTCATCAGTTCCTCATTAGTGATCATGTCATCAGTTCCACATTATTGATCTTGTCATCAGTTCCACATTAGTGATCTTGTCATCAGTTCCTCATTAGTGATCTTGTCATCAGTTCCTCATTACTGATCTTGTCATCAGTTCCACATTAGTGATCTTGTCATCAGTTCTACATTAGTGATCTTGTCATCAGCTCCTCATTAGTGATCTTGTCATCAGTTCTACATTGGTGATCTTGTCATCAGCTCCTCATTAGTGATCTTGTCATCAGCTCCACATTAGTGATCTTGTCATCAGTTCCACATTAGTGATCTTGTCATCAGTTCCACATTAGTGATCTTGTCATCAGTTCCACATCAGTGATCTGGTCATCAGTTCAACATCAGTGATTTGGTTATCAGTTCCACATTAGTGATCTTGTCATCAGCTCCACATTAGTGATCTTGTCATCAGTTCCACATTAGTGATCTTGTCATCAGTTCCACATTAGTGATCTTGTCATCAGTTCCACATTAGTGATGTTGTCATCAATTCCACATCAGTGATCTGGTCATCAGTTCAACATCAGTGATTTGGTTATCAGTTCCACATTAGTGATCTTGTCATCAGCTCCACATTAGTGATCTTGTCATCAGCTCCACATTAGTGATCTTGTCATCAGTTCCACATTAGTGATCTTGTCATCAGTTCCTCATTAGTGATCTTGTCATCAGCTCCACATTAGTGATCTTGTCATCAGTTCCACATTAGTGATCTTGTCATCAGCTCCACATAAGTGATCTTGTCATCAGTTCCACATTAGTGATCTTGTCATCAATTCCACATTATTGATCTTGTCATCAGCTCCACATTAGTGATCTTGTCATCAGTTCCACATCAGTGATTTGGTTATCAGTTCCACATTAGTGATCTTGTCATCAGCTCCACATTAGTGATCTTGTCATCAGTTCCACATTAGTGATCTTGTCATCAGTTCCACATTAGTGATCTTGTCATCAGTTCCACATTAGTGATCTTGTCATCAATTCCACATCAGTGATCTGGTCATCAGTTCAACATCAGTGATTTGGTTATCAGTTCCACATTAGTGATCTTGTCATCAGCTCCACATTAGTGATCTTGTCATCAGCTCCACATTAGTGATCTTGTCATCAGTTCCACATTAGTGATCTTGTCATCAGCTCCACATTAGTGATCTTGTCATCAGTTCCACATTAGTGATCTTGTCATCAGTTCCACATTAGTGATCTTGTCATCAGTTCCACATTAGTGATCTTATCATAACATTTCAATCATTCTATTCTACGCAAGCACCCATTTATGAAATTCTGTACCTTTCCACCTATCAAGTTATATTTAAGATAAATTTGCAGTGTACAGAAATGTATGCTGGTAGTGAAAGCTTCTTTTCGCCCAACCTGAGGTGGCGCCGCAGGTAACATCACCACTTGGTGCAATCTGCAGCTTCATCCTTCCAGATTGCTCGATTTATGTCCAGTCAGTTATTCAAATGAACAGGAACAAAGAGAGGATGTTTGAGAGAAACCCTCATAGCCTCAGCTGGATACAATCGGCACAGAAAAAGCCAACAAACAAGAATATGAAAGTGAAAATAACACCAAAAGTTACAGAAATACCAGTTTATAGCTGTTCAAGATTCATTTCTATGCTGTCCATCCATAATCTTTTGGACAACCCCTTGGTCTTAAACCCTTAGCATTGCTAAACTAAGCTTTTCTGTTCTGTCTATTCATCAGCATTCATCATTTATAATTCATCATTCATTCATCACTTATGTTTTGCTCCTTTATAGAGCATGGAGCCACCACTTCAGCTGGCCCTCGTACATGATGTCTCCATCAAGCATTCACACGCTCTTGCAGTGGTGGTTAATGTGACAATTTGTTTTACATAATGAAGTTGCCAGCCACATGTTATTCACCATGTACAACAGTCATCCTATTATTTTTTTGCTCTTCAGAGACCCCTCGGGATCTACATGGGGTTACATGAGCATTGCCTTGATATCGTTAGTGTTGGTCAGAATCAACATCATTACACTTTGGGCAAACCATTAGATGCTTAGTCTCCCTCAGCAAATGTTGAGGGGTATGAATGCTAACGGTTCCTGTTGCATTAGTTGTAAACACGCCAGAGGCGTCCTTCCACATGTTTATCCCTGCTGGTCTTATATTTAATGCCAAATCCCACCAGTCTTAGTGCCTTGATATCAGAATGTAACAGTGTTGTGTCCATTGTTTCAGGCATGTAAGTATGGACGTGTCCAACATCTAGAACACCTTGTGTTTTACGGGGCGGATATGGATGTCAGAAACTCATGTGGCAACACTCCCTTACATATTTGTGCCCTCAACAACCAGGAGGCTTGTGCTCGCTTGCTCTTGTTCCGAGGCGCTGATTCAACTTTATGTAACTACACCAATCAGACAGCAGCCCAGGCTGCAGTTTTATCTGGGAACTCAACTATTGCTGCCTTGATAAATGCGCACAATCCTGATGATGTGGGTGAGTGCTAGTAATGCTTTATAGCTATGCTACTTAACTCTTAGTATGTGAGATCAAAAAACCACGTTTTTACGAGCTAATTTCATAGAGTACATTTTTAGACATGACTACCTTTACAGATTTTGCAATAAATAATTTATTTATAAAGATAACATAAAGTGTTAAATATCAAAATGTGAAGAAATGAAACCCCTATATCATGCACTTAATTAAATTGTTCAGTGGTTTTAAACATGCATTCACCTATACATTTTGACTATTGACACGGAAAAACCGTCTAAACCGTCTCGGCCTTTTAGAAAGGCCGGCCGTAAAACGGGGATCGATCGTCAGCCTTTCTAAAAGGCCGCTCGTATACTAAGAGTTAAGTAACAGGTACCAAGGTGTAACATAAAATAACAGGCAATGGGATGTGACCTAAAATAACAGGTAATGGAATGTAACCTAAAATAACAGGCAATGGGATGTAACCTAAAATAACATGCAATGGGATTAACCTAAAATAACAGGCAATGGGACGTGGCCTAAAATAACAGGCAATGGGATGTAACTTAAAATAACAGACAATGAGATGTAACCTAAAATAACAGGCAGTGGAATGTAACCTAAAATAACAGGCAATGGAATGTAACCTAAAATAACAGGCAGTGGAATGTGACCTAAAATAACAGGCAATGGGATGTATCCTAAAATAACAGGCAATGGGATGTATACTAAAATAACAGGCAATGGGATGTATCCTAAAATAACAGGCAATGGGATGTAACCTAAAATAACAAACAATGAGATGTAACCTAAAATAACAGGCAGTGGAATGTATCCTAAAATAACAGGCAATGGAACATAGCCTAAAATAACAGGCAGTGGAATGTGACCTAAAATAACAGGCAATGGGATGTATCCTAAAATAACAGGCAATGGGATGTATCCTAAAATAACAGGCAATGGGATGTATCCTAAAATAACAGGCAGTGGAATGTAACCTAAAATAACAGGTAATGGAATGTAACCTAAAATAACAGGCAATGGGATGTAACCTAAAATAACAGGCAGTGGAATGTGACCTAAAATAACAGGCAATGGGATGTAACCTAAAATAACAGGCAATGGGATGTATCCTAAAATAACAGGCAGTGGGATGTAACCTAAAATAACAGGCAGTGGGGTGTAACCTAAAATAGCAGGCAATGGGATGTATCCTAAAATAACAGGCAATGGGATGTATCCTAAAATAACAGGCAGTGGGATGTATCCTAAAATAACAGGCAGTGGGATGTAGCCTAAAATAACAGGCAATGGGATGTAACCTAAAATAACAGGCAATGGGATGTAACCTAAAATAACAGGCAATGGGAAGTAACCTAAAATAACAGGCAATGGGATGTAACCTAAAATAACAGGCAATGGGATGTAACCTAAAATAACAGGCAATGGGATGTAACCTAAAATAACAGGCAGTGGGATGTAACCTAAAATGTAACCTAACATCATCATCTTATGGAGCATGGAACAACTACTGCAGCCAGTCCTTCTTCCAGGGAGCCTGCACCAAACATTCACATGCACTTGTAGCGTTGGTTTCTGAAGTGATTTGTTTTACATGATGAATTTCCAGCTTCATGCACAGCCGTATATTAGTCGAATTGTATAATATGCTTGATGCAGCAGGTCCTGTTCTTTCTTTGGCTCATCAGAGGCTACTAGGAACTACATGGGGCAACCTAAAATAACGAATATAAATGGACCAAATATATTATGTTCGTAATCTGTATTCATGTCACAAAATAAGTTCGTTCTTTTTTTTCTGGTTTTCTCTACTCTTTGGCATTATTACTCTGCCATTCCAGGTACGTGCTAATTCTTCCAACATTCATTGTTTATGCTTTCATCATTCAAGGTGTTCTTATCATTTTTTGTCACTCCCTTAACTTTTCTTGATCGCTTAACCTGTTTTGAAACAACAATGACTTCTGTTTGTGCAGAGCAAAGTTGTTTGTTTACGTTACATAACAGCTTCCGCCCGACAGTAAGGTGGTCGTAAGTTGCTAGACGGGCTGATTGAACAAATACTAGTAGATGGACTAAGAGTCTACATTGAGTGACACTCATATTGTTAACTCTGACTTCTTGTCTGGGAAGATACATGCTACCAGATTGCCGCATGATAAGGTATGAGCTCGCAAACATGACATGATAAATAACACTGCAGTGTTAAGACCGTTTATGGTCATGAAAGACAGGCAGATAAATTTGTAAATGACGTAAAGAAAATATCTTATGTTGTTATGTAGTAATGGTCTACATGGGAGAGGGGGGGGGGGGGGGGACCCTATACCTATATCAGACACTAATTTGTGGTTGGATTGGCATGGAAGTGCTAAAATAAAACACTTCTGATTTGAGCTTTTTCCAACACAACTACATGGGTGTGTGGGCGAAAATGTCACTTATAATCTGCAACATTTTAAGACTACTTCACTGACTTTAAAGTCACTACCAGTGATGAAAACATCATTGCTTCATTTTTTCATAAACAGCTCTATTTTAACTTTGTTAACTATAATTGATTATTAAAGTTGTTATCCTTAAATACAAATTGAGAGTTTATTTAATCATTATTGGGTGAATTGCACCCGGACAACTTAGTTATTTTAAATACATAACCATACAGAGCTATTGAAGTAATATTTTACTGAATCATTTCAGTTTGGGGCTCAGAAAATAGTAGCAAATTTCTTTTCTTCTCACAGAAGGGGCGGAAAGATAAAAAGTTCATGACAGCTTAGATGATCTCAGTTGTTATGCTTGCTTTCTTAAAATTCCTGTGAGGCTCCCTGAAATAGAAGCATCATTCTTCTATTTGTATCTCTGCCAAGAGTAATCTTGAGCGAAGGTTGATACCTTTGAAGACCCTCATTTTTATACTCTAAGTTTGGCCATTGTTGGACCACTACTGCAGAGCAGGGGAGACAATCTCATGACAGTACAATTGGATGTATCCTAATATTAAAAAATAGACGAAAATAACATTGCAGGATTCCTGACATAACCTAAAATAACAGACACCTAGATGTAGCCTGAAATAACAGACAACTAGAAGTACCTTAAAATAACTGATGTCTACATATAGTTTACAAAAATAGACAACTAGAAGTACCTTAAGGGGTCGATTGGCAGTGCATTTTAAGTAAAAATAGAACAAAAATGAGTATTGGGATTAGGCTATATTCTGATAGTTTATGCTCACCTGAATCTAAATGTGTCAAAATCATTTGTCAGAACACATTTTAAGTAGGTGTATTTTGATTTAGCAAATTGTATTTTCTTTAGAAATTGTGCTTTTCTTATAAAGAAAACCACAATTTCTCAAAACCTTGTTTTATGTTAGTAATTTTCTTATAACTTGCTTATTTCTTAGTCAATCAGCATGAGATTTGGTACAGATCTTTTCCATTGGATAGTAACACTTTTGCACAGATCCAAATTCTGATATCTTATCAAAATTTTAATTTTACTGCAAATATTATAAAATTTTGAAAAATGTGTTACAATTTTTAGATACTAACTTTAAAGTTCTATATATCAGAATCTACTAAATTTATCAAAAATCCAATCTGATAAAAGTTTTAAAATACAATGATGAGCTTCAGTAACAACTTTGGTGCTCATCACTCAACAAATAAAAAAGCTGTAGTGAATTTAAATATAGGATTACAATCCAATATGGCCACCGTTTCCATGGCAACCAACAGCATTAATCAGATGCATTGGTATACATAGCTATTACTGTTGTAAGTCAACCCTGTGCATTTGTATTGAAATCCTGCTGTTATTTATGAAAATAACATTTCACTGTAGCTCCTGCCCTTAAAATAACAGATATCTAGATATAGTCTAAAATAAACAGACGTCTCCCTATATGACCATGTACAATAAATAAATTATATATATATATTTTGTTTTCTATTTTCAGTGCCTTACAGAGAAATTCCCCAGTACAGTGAAAGACGGAAAGGGGCATCACTTACACCATCTCTCAGAGCTCTACTGAGAAGTCGTAGTGATCCTCGGATAAATATTGTTGGCCTAGACAGCAGATCAACCTCATCGTCTCCTTACGGGGGTCTGATCAGAAGGCAGCTTGCAGGGACAGATTCAGACTCAGCTTGTTCCATCAGTGTGGCCAGCACAGGCTCAGGTGAGTGGCAATTACTTTTTGAAAATTTTACCTAGAAAACATTAATTTGATTAAATAAATAATTAAAATAAATGAGTGTGCTGCACGTGCAGACCCAAGTGGAACAGTCCGAATAATGATGGTTTGACCATGTCTGCAGAATGGGAGAAGATTGGCAACCACGACAAATATATGAAACCAAGAGCCAGGGATCCAGACCTCCAGGACAACCGAGAATTTGCTGAGAGGACAACATTAAACAATCTCTGAAGGACAGTGGACTAGATTGCAACCAGGCCAGGAAGAAGACAGCCGATGGGATAGTATGGCGCTCTCTCTAGCAAACCTCGACATCCCAGGGTAGACGAGGAACGAGTAAGGGTATGTTTCAGGCACTCATAAGAAATAAAGAAGTAGAAAACCAGGCAACAGACTAGCAACAGACTAGCAATAGACTAGCATCTTTGTTTCTATGTTCATAACCTAGATAAATTGCAGATTTTCATAAATGGATGCTTGTGCGGAACAGATGGATTGAAATGGTATGACAGGATCACCAATGTGGAACTCATGGAAAGTGCCAGACAACCACGTACAATAAGTAGTAAGGAGACGATAATGGCATTGGACAGGACAAACATTGATAAAACCATCTGATAGAATTACACAGTAGTCTCTGTTCTGTAATCCCCAAAGTAAGAGAAATAGAGGCAAATAACAAAAACACATGGAGAAGAGAACTGGAGACTGACATTAAATGGATTTGTTGTTTAACTAGGGCTGCTGAGCTATTCACTCCTTTGTAGCCAATACTAAGTTAAAAAAGTCCTTGGTGTTATCTACATTGTAGACCTAGGCTTTTCCTGTGGCTTTTCTGCCATTCCAAAATGTGTTGAATTGAAGTCATGAGCTCCAGTGTGTCAAACTTGGCTTGCATTTAAAGGATCATCACATCTGGTCCCAAGCTAGGAGGAAGAAGCATGTGCATACTGTGTATTCAGTGCCATCTAAGAGGGCTCTCTAAATCTGCAGAGCTAAAATACTGTGCTCTGGTTCTGGGCTCTCCCAAGGAATTGTCACGTCCTACACAGAGCCACTTCTCAGCTCCCCCTGCCTATCATGGGTCCACAGTGAGATCCTCCTGCATGCAGCCAACCAGGTAGAAGCCAGAGTTACATCTGGGGCTCAAGAGAGTCCTCCAAACTTAGTGTGCAATGCTGGGTTTTCAACATTTCACCACAGCAGGTACAAGTACTGATGAAGATGACAGTAGGGTATGATCTGACATGTACATGAGGGTATCCAGTTTTATGTTTTGTTAAGCCCTGCACTGGCAAGCAGTAGGTATAACATTATGTTACATGGTGAACAAGGACTCCAAGTAGTTTCCAGATATATCTGAAGATTCCATGTAATTCCCTGATATATCTGAGAAGATAAAGAAAGAATGGGAACACTGTTCCCACCAGGCATGTTATAAGATGGTACTACGGCAAAGCAACTGGTAACTTCACGGCAAAGCAACTGGTAACTTCACCATGTTAAAAAAATATAGTTAATACAGAAACAACCACTGCATGGGCACCAGACGGGTAGACTGTCCCTGTATAATGCCAACCATGTCTAGACCCCGCACACATGCCTATCGGAGGAGTTGTCAATGACTAGCTAAGTCATTATCACCTGAGTATCTGTTCGCTTGGCTAGTTGGAATAGACGTGAGATCTGATTGTTGGACTACGTCTCAATCCATCGCGAGAGCATCATGTTACTATCAACTTGGATTGCGAGACATTAAAGGAGAGGAAATTGAGTGTATGCACATACAGATGTGCCGGGCCGTGGGGGAAACGCCGCCCCACATCAATTTGAATAGTTAATAATTAATTCTCACAGTGCTCCTGCGAGGACACCGTTCGCATCCTAACTCATCTCTAGACGATCTGCAGTATCAAAGACAAGTGCCCTATAAACCCTAACTAAGGCCCCGTGATTAAAAACTAAGAAGGATAGTCCTCAAGAGGGAGAATTGAAACTAATTTTGGTGAAAAAGATATGTTGGGAAAACAGATGATGGTTATCTCGATACATAATTCTTTTTGACACAACAAGGGATCGGTGGGTTGCCGGTGGGTATAGCACACCACAAACATGAACAGGTAATCCCCGTGAAAGTTAGATATAGAAAAACTGAGGGTTCTTGCGGGAAAGGTGAAGCGCGGGGGGGATCAGGAAAAGGGAAAGGGGCAGTGTGGGGGGGGGGGGGACGGTGGGGAGTAGGGGTGGGAGGGGGGTCGAGCTTAAAAAAACAAAAATAAAAAAGTGGTGGGCTCTTAGATAAGTAGCAAACCGCCAAAAACAGAGCAGCAAACCAAAATAAAAAAAAAAAAAAAAAAACTCAAAAAAAAAAAATCCGCCTGAAACAAAACAAAAGCAAAAAAAAAAAAAACAACAAAAAAACAAAAAAAAAATAAAAAAAAAAAAAAAAAAAAAAAAAATGTTAAAAAAAAAACAAAAAAAAAAACAAAAAAAAGAAAAAAAAAAAAATAAAAAAAAACAAACTAAACAAAAAAAATAAAAAAAACAAAGAAAAAACAATACAAAAAAATAAAAAAAAAAAAAAAAAAAAAAAAAAATTACAAAAAAATAAAAAAAAAAAAAAAACAATTAAAAAAAAAAAAAAAAAAAAAAAAGACCAACAACAAAAAAAAAAAAAAAAAAAAAACCAAAAACAAAAAAAAAAAAAAAAAAAAAAAAAAAAAAAAAAAAAAAAAAAAATAAACAATACAAAAAGAAAAAAAAAAAAAACAAAAAAAAAAAAACAAAAAAAAAAAAAAAAAAAATAAAAAAACAAAAAAAAAAATAACAAAAAAAAAAAAAAAAAAAAAAAAAAAAAAAAAAAAACAAAAAACAAAAATAAAAGCCAAAAAAAAAAAACAAAAAAAAAAAAAAAAAAAAAAAATAACAAAAAAGAAAAAAACATTCAAATAACAAAAAAAAAAAAAAGAAAAACAAAAATAATAAATCCTCGTCCAACTTAAAAAAACTAAAAACATAACAAAAACACACAAAAATTAAACAACACATCGAAAAAAAAAAATCTTTATTAACTTCAAAAAAAGTTCGGTTAGGGTGGGAAATAAAACGACCAGAATTTGTTTTAAAAACTTTAAATTTGTTTCCACCTAAATTTTTCTCACCATAAAAACAAAAAATAACCATGTCAAAACTGGATACCGGTGTTTTAGAGTTAATTGAGTATGCAGGGATAGTTGACACAGGACCAGTCATTGATTAACTCCAAGTCTAAATTACCTCTTTCTTTCCTATTTATACGTAGCCCCACCCACCTCTTGTTTCCTCTTTAACTTTACTAATCTCTTTCCTCACCTGACCCCAATACTCGCAACACTATTTTACGATCAGAAATAATTAGGCTATCCGCCATTTTATTAGAGGAAGGCAAGGCCCATTTATATATTTAAAATGCATTTTTATTTTTTTTTTTATTATCACCGAATACACCCCACCCTTGAGGGATAATTTTATTTTGAGAGATAACAGTTTTTTATCTGTCAGACGGAATTGACGTCGCCTTTACGATCTCTAATCTCTTTACTCTCCCACCCCCCAGACACCTTGACCCGTAGCCCCTCCTCACCCCCCGCCAGAGACTACTTCCCCAGGCACCGCCCTCCTCCGCCAGGCTCCATTAGCCGTCATGGCTCCCCCCTCAGGTTCGGAGTCCATACGCATCACTCCTCACCATAACACCCCCCCTACCCCACCCCCCCCAATTATTCACCCCCCTTCCCCCAATTTTTGCCAACCCCCCCCCACCACATGCCCCCTCTCCATAGGTTACCCAAACCATAATAATCTCCATAATCGCCTACATGCCAACATAACACACAAGATAACACACCTAAGAAACACCAAATAAGGGTTGAGCACCAAGTCATATAACTACCCACAATGACCATTCTCAAAACATTACAACCCCACCCCACCCCTCCCCCAATACATAAAGCCGCCGTCACCTCACCACATGATTATAAATTTTTGACCCCTCATACCCAAAACATACACCACGACTAACCATTTCCGCAAATGTCCGGATTAACATAAGACCCGAAAACAATTTTCCGTGTTAATACTTCACGTATTATTATGAAAAAAGTCAAGAATTAATAATCACTTCATCATCTGCTCAGTCAATCATGTCCCCCCCCATTCAATAACACATTATACACTAACTCAACACCCAACCAACATACCCCTCGTAACGACCCCAACAACAAAAACCCATAACCACACACCCAGTCCCCCGCCATTCCCACCAACCCCCCCTTAAATAGAACACTACGTATATAAACCAAAAACTCCCACCAAAAAAAAAACCAAGACAAAAACTAAAAAACAATATACTCCGAAAAACACCGATAAATAACACCAAACACACACACCCCATTACGACCACCTCTAACTTCCCTCAAACTAACCACTAAAAATACAACAACATTCCAACCCCCATCTATTCTTCCATCCGCCCTTAACCCCCCCTCAGTAACCCCCACCCCCCCCCACAAAAAATATTACCCCCAAAAAATACAAAAGTATTCAAATCACCCACTAATCACTCCATACAAACACCCCAACAATACCCTTCTCTCCACTTAAAAAAAACTAACTTAACCCACACCCCCAACTGCTCCAAACCAAAAACCCACCGCACTAACCAAAAACAATCGATACTAACACCACCACCCCGCAACTCCCTCACTTTCCCCTTTAAACACTATTTAACCAACTGAACAAAACAAATTGCTACAACAGCACCTTCACGCCACACAACCAAATCAAATTCAACATTTAGAACCCACAACCATTAAACATCCCCCCTCTCAAACCATACATAACCAAATTTAACCCCGTAAAACACAATATACACCTACGTCGCACAAAATTATCCACTATTCCCACTAAAATACACACCCCCAATCACCCAACACGACTACAAAAAAAAACTACCAAACGTAGCCCCCCCCCCCACACAAACCCTGTATCCATAATTACCCACACTTTGAATACAATACATCCTACTCACCCCCTTCACATTTTTACAACCCCAAGTACACTAAAATCCAATACAATTTTCAACAAATCCACGCTCCCACTTCCCAATCAACTTCAAACCCCCATCCAACCCGCCACCCCCTACCCCCCCACTTATTCAACTTTCCCAACAAAACTAAAAAAATCTCTAGCCCCCCCTCCCTCCTCCAAAAACATCAACCAAACCAAAACAATTTCCCCAAATCAAAAAAAAATAAAAAACCCCGATTAAGTAAAAAAATCTTAACCCCAAATTCCCTGTCCCACCCCTCAAATAATCAGCATCTCACCACCCTATCCCCACATATCCAAAAAAACCCTATACCTCCCATCCCCATATTCATACTCACCACATATCAAATATTATTCACATACTCCTACCACTCACCACCCCTCCCAAGTATCGTTAGATACTATGTATCACAAGCACAGTTTCCATAAACACCATCTCACACCAATATCTAAAATCACACACACATCACCCAATTCCCGCCACATCATGCCTTTTGACTCATGTGAGCAGGCCACTATTCAAACCCCCAGGGAAAACCAAGAAATAGTGTTAAGTCTCAGTTGTTCACTAACAATCCCTCACTACCCACAAAACCCAATCTAAATCACCAAAACCCTTCCACCCAACTAGTTCTCAACACAATCACCCCCATCAAAAAACTGTAGAAAAAATATAAACCCATACGGTGGTAAAACCCCAATAAAAATTCCATCATCGAAAAAAATAAAAAAAAAATATCCCAAAATGTTCCACTTAAAACCCAAAATAAAAAAAAAACCCCCCCCCCAACCATCTAAAAAAAACCCACAGTCCATCACCTCCATCTAAAACCCCTCTGGCCCTAAAAATCTAAAAACCAAAAATAAAAACACCAAAAATATTGAAAAAAAATTCTGGGTGGCAAAACGCAAAACCCCCTCCCCAAACAACAAACTATACCCCCTCCCCCCCCATTTTCACCAAACACCATAAAAAAACATCCTCCCAAAACCCCCACCCCCCCAACCCCCCCCCAACCCCCCACCCCCCCACCCCCCCCCCCCCCCCCCCCCCCCCCCCCCCCCCCCCCCCCCCCCCCCCCCAAAAACAACCACCCCCAACCCCCCCCCCCCCCCTTCCCCCCCCCCACCCCCCCCCCCCACCCCCCCCACCCCCCCCCCCCCCCCACAGCCCCCCACCCCCCACCACACACCCCCCCCCCCCCCCCCCCCCCCCCCCCCCCACCGGACCCCCCCCCCCCCCCCCCCCCCCCCCCCCCCCCCCCCCCCCCCCACCCCCCCCCCCCCCCCCCCCCCCCCCCCCCCCCCCCCCCCAAACCCCAACCCCCCCCCCCCCCCCCCCGTGGCGCCCCCCCCCCCCCCAAAAACCCCCCCCCCCCCCCCCCCCCCCCCCCCCACCCCCCCCCCCCCCACCCCCCTCTCCCCCCCCCCCCAAAAAAAACCCCCCCCCCCCCCCCCCCCCCCCCCCCCCCCCCCCCCCCCCCCCCCCCCCCACACCCCCCCCCCCCCCCCCCCCCCCCCCCCCCCCCCCCCCCCCCCCCCCACCCCCCCCCCCCCCCCCCACCCCCCCCCCCCCCCCCCCCCCCCCCCCCCCAAAAAAAAAAAAACCCAACCCCCCCCCCCCCCCCCCCCCCCCCCCCCCAAACCCCCCCCCCCCCCCCACCACCCCCCCCCCCCCGCCCCCCCCCCCCCCCCCCCCCCCCCCCCCCCCCCCCCCCCCCCACCCCCCCCCCCCCCGCCCCCCCCCCCCCCCCCCCCCCCCCCCCCCCCCCCCCCCCCCCCCCACCCCCCCCCCAAAACCCCCCCCCCCCCCAAGTCACCCCCTAGCCCCCCAGCCCCCCCCCCCCCCCCCCCCCCCCCCCCCCCCCCCCCCCCCCCCCCCCCCCCCCCCCCCCACCCCCCCCCCCCCCCCCCCCCCCCCCCCCCCCCCCCCCCACCCCCCCCCCCCCCCCCCCCCCCCCCCCCCCCCCACCCCCCCCCCCCCCCCCCCCCCCCCCCCCCCCAACCCCCACCACCACCCCCACCCCCACCCCCACCCCCCCCACCCCCCCCCCCCCCCCCCCACCCCCCCCCCCCCCCCCCCCCCCCCCCCCCCCCCCCCCCCCCCCACCCCCCCCCCCCCACCCCCCCCCCCCCACCCCCCCCCACACCCCCCCCCCCCCCCACCCCCCCCCCCCCCCCCACCCACCACCCCCACCCCCCCCCCCCCCCACCCACCCCCCCCCACACCACCCCCCCCCCCCCCCCAAACCCCCCCACCCACCCCCCCCCCCCCCCCCCCAACCCCCCACCCCCCCCCCCCCCCCAACCACCCGATGTTCCCCCCGTCGACCCCCCCCCATGCCCCCCCAACCCACCGCCCCAAGCCCCCCTTCGAAAACGCACCTCCCAACCTAACCCCTCCCCTTCCAACTACCCACCCCCCCCCCATCCCCCCCCCTTTCGTTCTTCCCCTACCTCATCCCCCCCCCCCTACCCCATCCCCCCCTCCCCGGGCCCACCATCCCCCACTCCCATCCCCCCCCCCCCCCCCCCCCCCCACCCCCATCCCCACTACCCCCCCCACACCCCCCCCCCTCCCCCAGCCCCCCCTCTCGCTAGCTAGATTTAGGTTGTTTATTTAATTTACTTCCTTACTAGTACTCACTCGCATAGCTGCCCTATCCGGATAAGAGAATAAGTTATAAGTTCATTTACAAAAAAATATGTGGTCTACAGCAAGATTTATATAAGAAGATGATGTGGACAAAAATAATAATGAAATTTTTACTAAGACCAAAAAAATTAAACACAGCCTGTGCTACAATGACAAAGTCTTCATCAGGGACAGAATACACAACAAGAGTGCAGAGCTGAAATTACCCTTTGTTGTCTTTGCTCCTCTATACAGTTTGCTCGAATGTGATTCCCTGATGAAGAACCCTTTGTCGTAGCTTGAGCTGTGTTTTTTTTTTTATATTTTACTAACACTTCTATTACCTACTTTAATCAATATCAAAGTTATAGAACTCAAATATCCATGGTAATTTTAGGTTCTGCTTGTCTCCCTGGAATACTCTTTATTTTTTAGAGGCTGTAATTGTCATTTCTGTCATTCTCTATTCCCTATATGGCATCTTTCTACATCAAACTAACCAGACATCACGACATATGAAATCACTGTCACAAAGGCATCACTATCTATTCTGCATACCACATTGGGTCATGTTCCGCCAGGGTGATATGTCCCATATGGATGCTGAAATATTAATAGCAACAGCTTTTGCTAACCCTAAGTAAGATTTGTTGCAATACAGTAGCATTTAGCAAGAACAAAAAAATTAATATATAATTGTTGGGGAACGTTTAATAAGATTGCAGTGTTCTAATTAAGTTCTAGCAATGCATTTTTCCTTCTTCTCTACCTTTCTCGCACCTTGTGGAGCATTGAGCCCCCCCCCACTGCAACTAGTCCCCTTACAGGAGGTCTACATCAAAGCATTCATGTGCACTTGCTGGGGCCAATTTTGCAGCAATTTGCTTAACATGAGGTTGCCAGCCTCATGCACAGTAATGCATATTACTAATGTCACAGTAAGAGTATAGTAATTATTAATTGAAATACCCCACTCCCCGTTGTTTCCTTAACTTAATAATAAAGAGTCTACCATTTTAGGTCAATGGAAAGAAAAAAAACAAAAACATATGCATACAGTTTGGAAATTTTCATGTTCCCTGTCTACAATAACTGGCCCAGAGGGATCATGAAGAGCAGCAATTGAAAAGACAATCTAAACTTATAGAAAAATATGTATACATATATATATATATATTTATAGTTAAACAGGAACTGTTCCTCATTAAGTAAATAAAAAATTTATTCCAAGAATTTGGATGGCATACGGTGTGGAAGATAATAAAACAGAGGAAGACTATAAGAAATGAAAGACTTTTAGCTTGAGAAAGAAGCTAACTAGCCCCACAGCATGTCTGCATCCCCCTGAAAGATAACTCAGAATTGTTGGCCCCTTTTCAATAATATGGTGGTGGTGATTGCCCTTTGGAGTTCCTTGGCTTGAATCGTTGGGAAATCCTTATATTTATTTCCTTCCTGTCTCTGTGTTTTGTGGGTGTTTTAGTTTCTGAATGTTGTGATGTTTCAGTGCTCACAATCCTACCTCAGTGTGTTGTTTTGTTTGATTGCTCACAATCATATCTTTGTGTGTTGAGCTGTTTCAGTTCTCACAACCCTACTTCTGTGTGTTGTGATGTTTCAGTGCTCACAATCCTACCTCAGTGTGTTGTATTGTTTGAGTGCTCACCATCATATTCCATAGTAGAAGAGGAACATGTGTTGGGCTGTTTCAGTTCTCACAACCCTACTTCTGTGTGTTGTATTGTTTGAGGGCTCACAATTATATCTCTGTGTGTTGTGATATTTCAGTGCTCATAATAATACCTCTGTGTGTTGTGATATTTCAGTGCTCACAATCCTACCTCTGTGTGTTGAGCAATTTCAGTGCTCACAGTCCTACCTCTCTGTGCTGTGTTGTTTCAGTATTCACATTTCAATCTCTCTGTGTTGTGTTGTTTCAGTATTTACATTTCTATCTCTGTATGTTGTGTTGTTTCAGTATTCACATTTCTATCTCTGTATGTTGTGTTGTTTCAGTATTCACATTTATATCTCTGTATGTTATGGTGTTTCAGTATTCACGTTTCTGTCTCTGTGTGTTGAGTTTCTTTAAACTGCTCACAATCATGTTTCTGTGCTTCATGTTTCTTTTCACTGCTTACACTCATATCTCTTGGAGTTGTGTTTTTCTTCAACTTATTGTAGTTATATCTCTTTGTATTATGTTGTTACCAGCAAGGAATCTGGTCGGAATTCGAGGACAGTCTGTAATATAAACCCCTGCTCTTTGTGTTCAAACCTGTTAATGTTTTTTTTAAAATGTTGAATTTGTGTTTTGTAAACCATACATTATTACAGGTTGCAGTAAATTTCTTAAACAGTGAACCATGACAAATGTAGTTCCCCGAAGGTCTCAGAAGAGACAAAGAAAGAATATTCCTACTGTGCCATCAGGCATGTCGTACAAGGCAACCAATATGAGGTTGAGCATAAGGCTGGCACCTTTATCATGTAAAATAAATTGTTACAGAAACTGTTGTTGCTGCAAGGCATGTGACTACTTGGTACCGGCTTCCTGCAGGGGGGACTAGCTGCAATGGTTGCTGCATACTCCATAAGGAACGCAAAGGAAAATGACGACAATCATGATGAAATCATGACAAAATGTCATAAATAGTTCAATAGATGATGAAATCATGACAAAATGTCATAAATAGTTCAATAGATGATGGAATCATGACAAAATGTCATAAATAGTTCAATAGATGATGAAATCATGACAAAATGTCATAAATAGTTCAATAGATGATGGAATCATGACAAAATGTCATAAATAGTTCAATAGATGATGGAATCATGACAAAATGTCATAAATAGTTCAATAGATGATGAAATCATGACAAAATGTCATAAATAGTTCAATAGATGATGGAATCATGACATAATGTCATAAATAGTTCAATAGATGATGAAATCATGACATAATGTCATAAATAGTTCAATAGATGATGGAATCATGACAAAATGTCATAAATAGTTCAATAGATGATGGAATCATGACAAAATGTCATAAATAGTTCAATAGGTGATGGAATCATGACAAAATGTCATAAATAGTTCAATAGATGATGGAATCATGACAAAATGTCATAAATAGTTCAATATATGATGGAATCATGACATAATGTCATAAATAGTTCAATAGATGATGAAATCATGACATAATGTCATAAATAGTTCAATAGATGATGGAATCATGACAAAATGTCATAAATAGTTCAATAGATGATGGAATCATGACAAAATGTCATAAATAGTTCAATAGGTGATGGAATCATGACAAAATGTCATAAATAGTTAAATATTGATTCAAAGTTGATTTTTTAAAAATATTTTTATTATAATATAGAGGTTAAAGATAAAATACTGAATGTAATAAAGTATCTTGCACCGTGTAGTTTTGCTTAGTGTTTGCTACGTTTCTTCATCACAAAAGACAGCATTACTGTGTACACAGATGGATCCAAGGGAGAGGATGGCAAATTGGGGATAGGAATATATATTCCAATATGGAAAATGGTGAAAGAATATAGTATCACAAAAAATACATCCATTTTCACTGCAGAGATGGTGGCAATACTAAAAGCACTAGAAATATTCTCTAATAACCCTCCCAAAAAACTAACAGTTTTAACAGACTCTCTTTCAACAATTCAAGCACTTAGAAACTTACGAGAATGTAGCAGACCTGATATAGCAGAGGAGATATTTCTGGCTACTACATACTTATATTCCAGAGGATGTTCAGTCTTAATTGCTTGGATACCTTCACATGTTGGCATAGAGGGAAATGAAAAGGCAGATAAAGAAGCCAAGAAAGGTAGATCTGATAAAAATCTAATAAATGTAGGGATGAGTAAATCAGAGATTAAGAGCTTAATTAAAGATTTAATAACAGATGAATGGAAAGCAGAGTGGGATAAAAATCTGAAAGGAAGACATGCGTATAAGATGTTCAAGGCTCCAACAAGAAAATGTCAGATATCTAAGGAATTGAAAATTCCCAGTAATCTTCTTCTTCTTCTTCTCGTTCGCTGTTGTTTAGAAATGTCTACACAAGAAGTCCGGTTCTCTGGATGTATGTTGCTGTGGTTGAAAGTTCTTCAAGACTCCCAAACAGCTTTGTGTGGATGTGCGTCTCTGTGGGCCAATGTTCAGTTCGCAATTGACTAAGCATGTGGCAGTCTTGCAGGATGTGTTCGGCTGTCTGCGCTGCCTGTCCACACGTACATAGGGGTGATGGGACCAATCTCAGTCTGTATAAGTGACTGTTCAGTCTGTTATGTCATGTTCTAATACGGAACAGGATCACCTGTTTTGCTCGATCAAGATAGTGATAGTTGTCTCTTTGTTGGTCATTTTTCCTGATGGCCTTGATAAGGGTCTTCTTTTCCTGGAATGTGATTGTTTGTTCTTTTTGTTCCTGTGTTGCTCCCTCTTTTGCTAACGTATCTGCTCTCTCATTTCCTGGTATGCCACAGTGTGATGGTATCCACTGTAGCACTACCCTTCTTTTGATATTTACTTCGCATAGGACTTTGTTTAATTCTGGCAGTTTATCACTGTTGAGGGCTTGCAAAACTGACATTGCATCGGTAAGGAATACAACCTGCTGACATTGGCTTATTGTGTTATTTATTATTCCTGCAGCAATGCTTAAGGCCTGTACTTCAGCAGCGTAGTTTGAACAGAATATTCCAGTAGGTGAACAGGTGGATTCCTTTTTCTTTGTCTGGATAGACCACATAAACTCCTGCGCCTCCGTTCTTCACTGCTCTGGTTGCAGATCTATCAGTATATACTTGGATCCATGCTTCTCTGGGGTATAGTTCTTCAATCATGTATTCCCAGTAATAAGAAACTTCTCAGACTACAGCTGGGAAATGTCTATTTCAGAATAGAAGAACCTTACTGTACAGGATGTCTACAAGACAATAATATAGAACATTTCTTGTTAAAATGTAAGAGGTATGAACAAATGAGAATACCAATATTAGATTATTTGCAAGCATCAAACTTACCTATAAATATAGAAGAGGTGTTAAGAATAGACAGACCTAGGGAACTGCATAATATAGTCAAACAATATTTAACACGAACAAATGTTAATATATAGTGGCTGGGAATGTGAAGGTCTGATGCTGTTCTTACAATGCATATGACTTTTAACAGATGAAAGTCAATTAAATATCTGTTAAAGTCAGTTATATAACTGGAACCACTAGGCCTTTACACCCCTCCACTTTAATATTATTCTTGTTCAGAGTTTCTTCTTGATTTTGTTCGTTTTTTTTTATTTTTTGTTGTTGTGTATTTAACATATAAACATAATTGTGATTGTCCCTATTTACAATGATTTAACAAATGTGAAGCCACTTTCTCATGTCAGCAGTTGTTCATATTATTTGGAATTGAAAACAATATATATCCTAATTATAACCCATCAGAGGTTGAACGGGATATTTTTCTTCATTAATATTTTAAAAAAAAATTCGTAACAAGTCATTTTGTTTAGTATTTGCTACGTTTCCTCGTAACATGTCATGTTGTTTAGTGTTGGCTACGTTTCTTCGTAATGTCTCATGTTATATAGTGTTTGAATGTTTATTTGTAACATGTCATTTTGATTAGTGTTTGCTATGTTTCTACATAACTGTCATTTTGTTTAGTATTCGCTTCTTTTCTTCGCAACATGTCATTTTGTTTAGTGTTTGCTACGTTTCTTCATAGCGTGTTGTTTCGATTAGCATTTGCTACATTTCTTCATAACATGTCATTTTGTTTAGTCTTTGCTTTGTTTCTTCGTAACGAGTCATTTTGTTTAGTGGTTTCTACGTTTCTTCGTAACGTGTCATTTTGTTTAATGTTTGCTATGTTTTTTCGTAACGTCATTTTGTTTAGTGATTGCTATGTTTCTTCGTAACGTGTCATTTTGTTTAATGTTTGCTATGTTTTTTCGTAACGTGTCATTTTGTTTAGTGTTTACTATGTTTATTCAAAATGCCACCCTTTCAACCGTTTACCATGTGCATGTAACTGTTGGTTATTTCAGGACGCTTAATATTTTGTGTTATATTTTTCTTGATTATGTATGCTTCATGTGCTGTACTATAGTATTCCTCTCGATCGTGTTTTTAAATTTTAGTTTGAGTTATTTGTTGAGGTTGTTGAGTTGTTCAGTTTTTGCGTTGTTCAATTGTTGCGTTGTTCAGTTGTTGCTTTGCTCAGTTGCCAGGCTGTCTTCCTGGCATTGAATTATCTGTTAGTTTGTTGTTTATTTATGTAAATCCTGCAAAATGACAGCTTGTCGCCCCCAGATATCCAGTCTATTCTCGGAGGCCCCTTAGGATCACTGTTGTTTGCAGTGGCATGTTTTTTTTTTTACAAAATGTTCACGAGTTTTTTTTACGTTAAAAATTTGGAAAATGTACCCGGTTTTTAAACAAAACATTATGGGAAAAAACCTACCATAGAGATGCTACTAAAAAAACCTTAATAGGAAGAGTGAGGATACAGTGGCATAAAAATTTTGTTATAATTAATATCTGTTTTCTTAGAACTTATAAATTATATATAACAATGTTTTTGTTGTATTGTATAATAATGTTATATCTGTTGTCGAAATTATCCCTACAGTATTACGGTCCTAGAGTATGTCGTACGTTGATCACAACCCATGCGTTTAGATTAAGTTGAATTTGATTTGTTGTGTTAGAGTACCAGTTGTGTTGTTGTAGTGTGTAGGTTTATGACATATGTTGATGATAGCAGATGGGATAATGTAAAAGAGATGTGAGTAACACTCCGACCACATCGCGCTCCCCGTCCCTCAGCTTGATCAGCTCCTACGCCCTCTCAAGTCTCCTAAGACTCCAAAATGATGAGCTCCCGGCAGAAGGGACAAACAGTAATTGTGTCCATCTTCCTCAGTTGTGTTGTTGCCCTAGTTTATGGGTCATAATCCCCCCGTGAGCCAAGCAGAAGGGCTAATGTATGTTGCTATACATTGTCCCCCACCCGGGCTTGTGTGTATCAATTGTTTGTGTGTGTGTGTGTGTGTGCATGTTGCCCACTGTATGACACTGTTTTGTCTTCTGTGCATCCCCTACCCATAGTGCTCCCCCTCCCCCCCCCCCCCCCCCCCCACACTCTTTTTACCTCCCCCCCCCCCCCCCCCACCCCCCCCCCCACTCCCACGCCCCCCGCCCCCCATCCTAAATATAGAGTAGATATAGATAGAGAGACACTTGTTGGGCAGCAACCAATACATCTTCTACTTTGCGAGGTCGGGGGCCATCATTCGTGCAAGAGCGTTTCATGCTGTGCACATTGCTCTGTTCGATTCTTTGCATCTTGGCCCCATAGTTCTCCGCCAAGAAGTTCTTGTTTGGTTGGCCTCTCTTTCGCTCTTTCATTCAGGTGTCCTTTGCATCGATGTTTGGTGTTAGCATTCAGGGGTCTCTTCTGAGGGACGTGTTTTTTGGCACATCCAATACTCCACCGTTCTAGCAGTTATAATGGTTGTGCATTGTCCTCTAGGTTGCGTCAGGAGAATTCAGTTCTTGGTTGGTGATGGTATTTCGGCCAACGACTCTGCTCTTGTCCCATCTGAACGGTCTCTATGTTTTCCTGGACTGTATTTTTACAAACCCTTAGTGGCCTATCTACCTTCTTTTTTGAAACGTTACACCCACCCATGCTTTTCACCACTTTTGATTCTCCATCCCCCCCCCCAATTCACATCATGCCCACACTTTACTCGTCTTTTTCTTCTGGATGTTTGTTCGCTTTATTACTTACACTCCACACTCTGATGGCCTTTCCTTGAACTTTTACTTGTCTTTTATTACTCATCCTGGCATTACTACCTCCTGGTCTTTTATTAAACCTACTGTTGTTCTATGGTTTCCGTTCATTATACCTCTTCCTCACACCTCTCTGCTGTAAAGATTCCAATTCCCTACTCTCAACTTCTACGCTTAAGTCGGAATATGTCACGATGATAGATTGATTTCCGGTGATCGTGCTCAAGAAATGCTCGATTTTTTTTTCGCCGTCCTGTCACCTACACCTCAAAGTGTTTTATATTGATTGCCCTTAATCGCATTATGTTCATTTTACTAGTCAGGTTGCTTCTTACTGCTAACCATGCTACTACATTCTGACAGACTCTAAACTTGTTTTAAACCTTTTCACGCCTCACTGTTTGGCGGAGAGAGGAATAAATGTTATGTTTCGTCATATGAATATTCTCCTCTCCGATCAATGATTACAGAGAGTTGTTTCTTGATACCGTTTAGTGGCTTATCGCTAGAAGATACTATAATTTTAGGGGACATTATTGTTGTGCATTGTTCGCTTGAGACATAACTTAGTCCTTTCTACACTTTTGGTTACTAAAACGTTGGCCATCGCCGCATATGTAAGACCTGTCCTTTTGTACTCCAATACACAGCCACAGTCTCCTTTACCAACGGTAAATTTCCCCATTAAGGAATCTTTTCACGTGCGAAAACCAGGGAAACCTGATTTATGCTTTCATCTGCAAGAAGTTATGGACTTTTCCTATTTTGGTAAAAAATGGTAGACGTCTGGCAGAAGGGTTTTCGTGAGCAATTTGATATGACATCTTATCATGCTCTAACTGTCCACGAAGTGGATTTTTGGAGTTAAATGCTGTGTCTACCTAAATAGACTAGAGACCCTAGTGGGTAAAGTCCTAGAAGATAGACTTTCAGAATGAAAATTATAATGGGACAGTGGATCTTTGGAGATGAGGTCTAATGGCGTCAAAGGCGTCTGAGAACCCTAAAATTGGGACTCTCCCTTGCCACTAGTGTGACGTAATGTTTGCGATAACCTACATCTTCTCTAAACTACCATAGTTTGGGTTAAGGTGTTTTTTAATTTTACTTTACACCATCAGTCACACTATACTGACAACATATAGGTTGACGATAAAAGTGACACTGATCCATAATTAGGTTTTATATATTCTTTGTAGTTACATATCAAAGAGAAAAAAAAAATCATGTCAACATATCATAATCAACTAAGTGCAGAGTTCGCATCAACTGGAAAAGAATACTCACCAATCAAGTACAGTGATATACGTATGGGTACAATCCCCCCGTTTTCGCCCTACCTCCAAACCTGTAAGGACAGAAAGGTAAAGAAATGCAACAGTTGGTTAAGTGGGGATCTCTATACATTCAGATCCACCTTACTATAAATCAGAATGATAGTTTTACTACCACTATCTAACTACTACTGTCTTGTCTGTCTGCAGGACTACCCTAATCTGAAAATGTTCTATCTCAGCTTCTCAGCTTGGGAAGAAGAAGATTTAACGTTTTTCTGGGCTTACACACACTGTACAACGAAACAGATACTCTTCTTAACATCTCCTACCTAACAACTTGACGAATATTTCTTAGTTCGATTTTCTGTTCGGGGTAGTCTGTCTGACACTCCTATGGATTCTGCTACCGGAGAAAACATCCCTCCATCTTCTCTCCTTCTCTACTCTTTATCTAGTGGCAGTTAAGAGTGGGATGTTAACCCCTTTCCCCTCTTCTACGCCTGTTGTAGCTGATTACTTGCTTGGTAACTAAAACTCGGGAAGTGGTATATTGCTGCTTCCAATTTGACGAATTTTTTTACTTTGCATAGAACGGTTACGCCCCTTCCCTCTCTTGGTTCTCAAGGCTTTGTCGGGATTA
Source organism: Oreohelix idahoensis (assembly GCA_024509875.1). Classification (NCBI taxonomy): domain Eukaryota; kingdom Metazoa; phylum Mollusca; class Gastropoda; order Stylommatophora; family Oreohelicidae; genus Oreohelix; species Oreohelix idahoensis. The sequence goes on from JAMPIV010022831.1 coordinate 118,336, forward strand.
TTATGCCCGAAATTCACGAAACTTTTTAGGCCATGCGCCTAGGATCAGTGAGTTGCTTAAAATGAGGTAAATAGCTCGTATTTGGTAAGGAACATCTGTTCTCCTGGAGAAGTCTGTGCTTCAAGCTCCCTGTCTACTCTTGGGTACAAAGACCTTTTGCACTAGTGACCACCCTGTCACCAATCCACTTTCTTTTCTGGCTCTGGCCGACTCTTCGTTCTCCTGGGTGGAGAGGAGGAGAGAACGACAGGCGAACTTCTAGCCAGCTGAAGGATATGTAGCCTAGCTGCCAGCTGGAAATATCTGCATTAGGGACAAAACAATAACTAATATATATCGACCAACAAATCATTTCATATCATTAACTCTAACTCCCTTACCATCCTTTCTTTTATCTCTAAAATTCCAAACTCCTCTAAAATCCTATGTATCTCAAATCTCTAACACTTTAAGTATCAATTTCTTTAACACTAACTCTCTATACTTCCATACAGCTCCCGATGCTATAGTATCTCTTCAGCGTATTTGTAACATGCCTAACCCCAACTTTCCCTCATTTACTGTCCTTGCGAAACTACTAATCTCAGAATCTGTGGCTTATCTCTTACAGGGGGGGCCGGGTTTTTTAGAGTTAGCGTCACTACATTCTGACCACTGTATGTACCTGTTGACGGTAAATTCCTAGCCTAATATTTAACAATTATCGATGTGTTTACCCTGTTTACTACCAAAATACATTTAGACTTCACCCGATACAATAATCTCACGTCTCCTGAATTACCATTTATGAACAGATGTCTATTAGATAAGGACTATTTTACAATCCGAAATAAAACCGTTAAAACTGCTGTCTTCAAAATTGTAGGATTTTTTACTCACACTGAGCAAAATACTCTATTTCCCATGAGTTACATTGTAAATTCAACTCGTTCGATTACCACAGGCAGTTACCCGAATTTAGTCTGCTGGTAAGTTACACAAAGTAAAAATTAAATACTCACCCAAATTACTAGCGTATAGTCTCTGTCACTCATTGTAAATACTATATATGGGGAAATCTTCAACCCACGTGCGGGAAATATTATTTTCACCCGATTCCGATAGTACTATATATATTTAGATCTCTAAAGGAACTGAAATCTTTTTAAAATGCTTAACCCGTATCTCCCTTCTCCTT